>JAPFQT010000498.1:0-90000 GCA_027627225.1 Congeria kusceri
CATTTCTTTGAATAATATCTCGAACAAGTTTGAAACTGGGTCACCTAGGGTCAAAAACTACGACACCAGGATGATATCTCAGATAAGTTTGAAAACTGGGTCAGGTGAGGTAAGAACTAGGTCCCCAGGCCCAATTGAAGAAAAAAGTTTGTGAACACTCTGGAGACCACATTAATAGCCCAATCATCATGGAACTTCCTTAGAACATTTGTCCCAATGATATCTCAGATGGGTTCAAAACTGGGTCACGTGGGGTCGAAAACTAGGTAACGAGGGCAAATTGAAGAAAAAACTTGCGAACACTAGAAGTCAAATTGTTTGCCCAATCTTCTTGAAACTTGCTTATAACATTTATTTCAATGTTATCTCAGATGAGTTCGAAACAAGGTCGTGTGGGGTAAAAAAAACTAGGTCACCAGGCCAAATTAAAGAAACAGCTTTGAACACTCTAGAGGCCACATTTATAGGCAAATCATCTCAAACTTGCTAAGAACATTTGTCGCAATGATATCTGCAATAATTTGAAAACCAGGTGACATGGGGTAAAAAGCTATCTCACCAGGTAAAATTTAAAAAAAAAGCTTTTGAGCACTAGAGGCCAAATTTTTAGCCAAATCTTCATGAAACTTTCTCAAAACAGTTTAGTTCCTTAGCCCCTCAAGTGAGCGACCTAGGGCCTTGTGGCTCTCTTTGTTAATATTTGTTATCTGTTATCTAAATAAAAACATTTTGTAAGACCAGTCACAAACCATGTATTCTGAGTGTGAATAAAATTTTGATTATTTCACCTTTGTCTTGATGTTATCATAAACATTGAAAACACATATATGATTACTGCTATGTTGTTCTCTGACAAGGCATTAATATTCAGATAATGATTACATTAAAGGGACCTGTTTCACAGATTGACGATTGAAAATTGTTCAACTCTTTGTCACCGATTCCAAAAATAAAAGAACAGTGTATACAAAGAAGCAAAATAACACTATGGACCTAGAAATATACTGTAAAAGCCGTTTTAGTTTAAACGATTGAATAAGTAGGAGTATTTCTGTTAATTTCGTTGAAATTGTTGACAACACGTGGAACACTTACATAAAGTAAATAAGTAATAATAAAGTGGAAATGATGGAGTGGTTAAGATGATAGCCTTTTAATCCAGAGGTCCCGGATTCAAACCCCGGTGAGACCAATTTTTTAGCTCACCATGAGCAGCTCACCTGAGCACAACATGCTCATGGTGAGCTTTTGTGATCGCCTTTTGAAGGTCGTGAATCGTTCTTCGTTCGTTGTCAACATTAACCTTGTGAATACTCTAGAGGCTACATTTGTTGCTCAATCTTCATGAAAGTTGATTAGAACATTTGTCCCAAAGATATCTCGGACGGTTTCATAACTGGGTCATGTGTAGTCAAAAACTAGATCACTAGGTCAAACTGAATAAAAAGCTTGTGAACACTCTTAAAGTCATATTTTTTACCCAATCGTCTTGAAACTCGCTCAGAACATTTGTTTAAATAATATCTCGGATGAGCTCACTAGGGAAAATCGGAGAAAAAGCTTGTGAACACTAGAAGTCACAATATTCTTAAAACTTGTTCAGAACATTTGTTTCAATGATTTCACTGACGAGTTTGAAACTAGCTCATGTTGGGTCAAAAACTAGGTCACCAGGACCAATTGAACAAAAGCTTTTGAATACTCTAGATGCCACATTTATAGCCCTATCATCATGAAAAATTCTTAGAACTTTGTCCAAAAAATATCTGGGACACGTTCGTTAGTGGATCATGTGGGCAGACTGTCAACCGATTCCTATATTTTGGAAAGAAATTCTATATATTCTTATATTTAAGAATTTTATCCTATATTTTTGCGAAATGTTGTCATTCACGAGCCTGAAATTGGTCCGTGAACGGTATATCAGGAACCTATACGTTGATTTTTTCTTGCTCGCTTTGCTCGCATCAAACTTAAATACTCTGATTATTGTTATGTCATAGCATACATGTCTCGGTTGCCAATTGATGAGCACGAAAATGTTTAGCAAATAATTTGTTCATTAAAACGCAAGCTGGAAGACTTGTCTGGCTAGACTATGATCCCATATTTTTATTTAGATGAAGTATTTTTACCATAAAATTAATATATTTTGTGTAAAAAATTATCCAAAAGTCCTGTATTTTAGATGAAAATATTCCTATATTGTTCCTATATTTTCTGTGCAACTTGGTTGACAGCCTGTGTGGGGTCAAAAACTAGGTCACCAGGCAAAATTGCAAAAACAGCTTGTGAACACTCTAGAGGCCACATTTTTAGCCAAATCATCATTAAATTTGCTCAGAACAGTAGTTCCTTAGCCCCTCAGGTGAGCGACCTAGGGCCTTATGGCTCTCTTGTGTTTATTTTCTTTCTTTGTATGCCCCCAGCATCCTTACATTTTACCATTTCGTCTAGCACCAACACCGCTTACTACAACACTTGGATATTTACACAGTTGTTATTTATGACCATTCCCAATCTACCATATCACCCAACCTCATGTTGACCTTCACCTAATTTGGATTAAGAAATGGAGTACCCAGCACCAACCGGGGGCATGTGTGTTTATCAAACACAAAATTTTGTTTCTAAATACTTTTCTTGTTATTATACTTTGGCTGTTCAATTCCGATGCTTAAATCTGTCAAGTTAAGACATTTAATTGCATACTTAAAAAAATGTGAAAATCTGTGAACAAGTCCCTTTAATTACATGCATTACATTGAGGTCGGGATGGCGTAGTGGATATGGTGTCCGCCTCGCGACCAGGATGTCCCGGGTTCGATCCCCACTCTTGGAACATACTCAAGATATCCCCCAAAGACACCAAGTACTGGTTCTACCCAGGAAACAGACTCGAGAGTGTCTCAATAAGCCTTACGCTTTCGATGCAATCGAGCTAAACTACATAGGTTTAAACAAAACTAATTACGTGCAGTTAAAGTAGCATATACTAAAAATGAGTTAGCCTGTAAAGTATGAAACAAAAGGTAACTCTCGATTCAAATTTGTAAAATATTTCTAATTATATGAAACACAATATTTTTTATTGCACATGCAAGTTTGACACGACATGTCGCAGTAGTAAGTATTTTCTTATAGCCCTGTGTCCGTCATTATATTATCATAGATTTAGGGTGAACTTAAGGTAAATTCACTATTTTCTTTTCCTAAGGATACATAAAAAAGCTGCCATCACTGTTTTCCAGACCACATTGCAAATGTTGTGAATACAGAACATGTACGTGTGATCATCAATAAGTGTACTCGGCCAATACACCATCTTTGAACCTGTGAATTGTAATACGCAATTTACTAGTAAATAGTTCAGACAAAACACAACCATATGACTTGGCGTTATTGGTAGTGTACTTGTAGATGTGGAATAATATGTTAGCTGTAATATCATTTTATTTCACGGCAGTCTAGTTTGCGCTGACTTTGCGATCCGATCTTTAAGACCCTATGTTAATATATTGTTTTTTGTTGTTGAGCCCGCCTGCGGTCAGCTTGACTAAGTTGTCCGTCCGTTCGATCTTGTCTGGACTGTAACTTCCTCATTCATCAGGCAATTTTAAAGTAACATGCCACCAATGTTCACCATGTGGAGACGGCATGTCATGTGCAAGACCTGTGTCTCTAGCTTAAAGGTCAAACATGGGCGTAATACAGTTTGCCTGGACTGAACTTTATCATTCATCAGGCAATTTTAAAATAATTTGCCACAAATGGTCACCATGTGGAGATGGCATGTTGCACGCAAGACCTGTTTCCCAAGCGTCAAGGTCATGCTTAGAGGTCAAAGGAGATCTGCTTGTTAGAAAATGAGATGTTAAATAACTACAATACCAGTTGCTTTATTGACAATGGGCTCGACATTTTTCCAACAGGCATCTAGTTTATTTTACAAATGTTGGGTTATGTTTCTTGCAGTTTGAGTATATAACAAGGCGGCCTTTGATAAAGTGAAATAAAACTAAATGTTGTTATGTTAGAAAGTGTATTCTAACATGATACTCGCACATTTTTTCTATGGGCAAAGGACAAAATTATCATTGTTGAACTACCCAATAAACTATGCTAAAACAAGGTGGCCTTTGATAAAGTGAAATAAAACTAAATGTTGTTATGTTAGAAAGTGTATTCTAACATGATACTCACTAACTTTTTCTATGGGCAAAGGACAAAATTATCATTGTTAAACTACCCAATAAACGATGCAACAAGAATTCCCAATTCTGAGCAGAGCAGGGTAAAAAGTAGTTCCAATTGCAATTGCAAAAACATGCTGCTGTACCTCGTTATCTCGAAGTTGACGGGAATGCATTAGTGACTTTGAGATATCGGTAGTTCGACTTATCTGAACTCGAACGTTGTGAAAGTAGCATTGGGTTACATTTAGCTGTTTGTCGATGCTTACGTTTTGGCTGTCATTATTATAAAGATGATATTATTATTAAAATTACCGGTACTATTTTAGTATTTTATTTGATTATTACATTTATAAATGTAACAAATGCAATTTACATTTCTGTACAAAACATAACAAGTTAAACATACACATCAAAGCATGACAAAAACAACCATATGAATCATAGCACAAATAACATAGTACACATAACAAAAAAGTCACTTTTTATTTACTTTTTATTTTATTTTATGTCTTTCTGTTTGGAGAGTGTGTTGAACAGAAAGTTTTTTTAGCTCACCTGAGCACAAAGTGCTCATGGTGAGCTTTTGTGATCGCCCGTTGTCCGTCGTGCGTGTATGCGAGCGTGCGTAATCAACTTTTCAATCAAACAACATTTCCTCCTAAACCACTTCGCTGATTTTCACCAAACTTCACAGGAATGATCATTAGGTGACCCTCTTTCAAAGTTGTTCCAATTTACGGTCCGCTGCAAATGTAGGTCACCAGAGCTAAAAATAGATTTAAAAACTGTAAACTTAAAATATCTTCTCTGAAACCGCAGGGCCCAGAGGTTTCATATTTTGTATGTAGCATCCTGAAGTGGTCCTCCACAAACATTGTTCAAACTATGCCCATTGGGTTAAAACTGGCCAAGCCCCGGGGTTCACATGGTTTATATAAACTTAAATAGCAAAATGTCTTTAAAAATCTCTGAAACCGCAAGGCCCAGCGGTTTCATATTTGGTATGTAACATCCTATTGTGGTTTTCTACAAATATTGTTCAAATGATGCCCCTGGGGTCAAAACTGGCCACGCCCCGGGGGTCACATTATTTATATAGACTAATAGCAAAATGACCTGTAAAATCTTCTCCTCAGAAACCGCAAAGCCCAGATGTTTCTTACTTGGTATGTAACATCATATTATAGTAGTCCTCCACAAAGTATGTTCGAATTATGCCCCTGGGGTCAAAAATGGTCACGCCCCGGGGGTCACTTTTTTTTCTTAACTTTAATAGCAAAATGTCTTAAAATCTTCTCTGAAACCGCAAGGCCTAGAGGTTTCATATTTAATATGTAAGATCCCTATAGTGGTCCTCTACAAATGTTGTTCAAATTATGCCCCTGGGGTCAAATCTAGTCACGTTCCATGGGTCACATGTTTTATATAGACTTAAATAGCAAAATGACTAAAAATCTTCTCCTCGGAAACGGCAAGGCCCACAGCTTTCTTATATTGGTACGTAACATTGCATAGTGGTCCTCTCCAAAGATTGTTCAAATTCTGCCCCTGGGGTCAAATCTGGTGGCACCCCGAGGGGTCACTTGCTTTATATAGTAGCAAAGTTACCGCAAGGCCCAGAGGTTTGTTCAAGATTGTTCATATTCGCCCCTGGGATAAAAATAAGCCACGCCTCGGGGATGCTAATTCCAATAGGATTACAAGGTCTCAGGTGAGCGTCCTAGGGCCCTCTTGTTTTAATACAGCGGTCGATGTCAACAAATCTGTTGATCATATCTTCGCTACCTAGCAGCTGCTCGAGGAATCTTCTGACTGTTCCGCCAATGCTTCCAGTGATGTCGCCATCAGTTAACAAATAGTTAAATTAAAGCGCATGCAACCCATATCAAAGACTTTTTTAGAGAACACGGGCTAATATGTATGCAATGTATGAAAAACCTTGACAGGGGATCTGTCATTAGGCTATTATTGGGTTTAAGCTGCAAAACGTGTTGACACTTCCAGATAAACACGCATTAATACATGCGAAATTACAGCTAGGGAATGAAAATTCACTTTGACTTATCCGATATTTCGAGTTAAAAACTTCGAGATAAACAACAATATTTAATATGAAATAAGAAGATGAACAATCGGAAATTCGTCTCTACTGCAACTTAACCGGAAATTCGACTTAACCGAGATTGAGATAACAAGGTTCAACTATATGTCAAATTATGTTAGAATCCAAGTTATTTTTCGCATTGTCATTGTTTATCGACTCTTTGTCGTTCTCATGCATGGCTATTAAACAATCCGGATAATGCCCTTGTGGTTTAATTCCTTTGCATCAGAACTCCAAATCGTTGTTTATTGGCCAATAAACAACTATAAATCGATAATTATTTCTTAAGTCAAAAATTGAAAAAAAGGAAATAATATGATTTTCCTTTTGCTGGAATATTTAAAAAATGTACAAAAAAGTGTGTGAGTTTAAGAATTAACCATTCTTCAAAAATGCATGAAATTTAGACACCTGTGAAATTAAATTAAAGGCCTGGACAATTTGGACGCACAGACTGAATGTCACAGGAGTGCACATTTGGTCGAGGGTTTGAGACTGTGTGGTAGAAAGTGCTTCATGCAGCTTCTGCACATCCAAGCTCACAGCGCTGGTGAAGCATTGATGTAAGAACAACACTGTGACGACTTGTTGAGTAATGGTATGTGTAAAATATGTGTAATGTATGTTTAATATTTCGGTTTCAAACCATTCTATTAAATTTGCTTGATGTCACAGGGTGAAAAAAGCTTTCATCAGGAGTCGTCATGGTTAAACAATTGTAAGATTTCAGTGTTGTTTTAAATCATGCGCTTGAAGCTATTTATTTTATGACTTGGTTGTATTGATAGTTCTGGCTAATTAAGAACCATTCAAGTCACATTCTTAAGTAGAACCAGTGCTTGGTGACTTTAAGAAAGATTACGTGTCGGAATACTTACATAATGGAATTGAGCTCCCATGGCTAAAGCTGGAAATCAACCATTTCCTCACCATGACTGAGTAACTGCACAATTATCAGGCAATATAGGTTTATAAGGTAGTGTGGTGTTAAAAATTGTTTCAAATAGCTGGTTGTATAACCAGTCCCATTTATTCTATCATTAGGTATAGAACTGGCATGCCTGCACTGACATTGAATTTTAAGTCCAGCCGGGGGTTGACTGAAGCTAAGGTAAGAATTGCTCAGAGGTGTCTGGTACATACTATTATGGTTGACAAAATGTTGACCCACCGTGTGTTCCTATTAAGAATTAAGCATACCTTTCAGCATGATTGGTAAGCTATCGGTATAGGGAACCTCTTCTGCGTTGACGGCTGTCTGTCACCCAATTGTCTTTTATGCACAATCAGGCCTTAATAGTTGAGCCAGTGTTGACCAAACATGCACATGGAATATGTTGAAACTAGTCAGATCAGACCAGTAAAACCAGGTATTGATCCTGTTAGGTAACAGAAATCCAAGGATCTTAAAAAACTTGCTAAATTTAAAGTGGAAAGTCATTTAATGTTTGGAGAGATATAAGTTTTGAATGACACTTGGAATTTCAATTAGATCAAACTTTTGTAGACAATGAGTTACACAGATAAGTTTAATTTCTTTTATTTTGTCAATACTTTGCGCAGCAAGTAGTTGTGAGATCTTCCAACCAAATTTGTTTTTGTATTCCCTCATTAACAATTTCAGTGATTCATTCCTATCCGTCCACTGCAGTCTTGCTCTGGTACTTGACAACGTTATTCGTTATTCATGAGATTATGAGGCTGATTTCTGTTGTCAAGGTTGTAGATTGGGAAAATTACATCTCTGCTTTCCAGTTGCAATGCATCCTGTCTTGTATGTAAACATGAATCTTTGATTATGGGAATATAAACAAAGCGAAACTCCAGCTGCGACAGCAGGAGGAACTCTTATTAGCAGCCCGAGGTCTTTTATTTATGGCAAGTGACCAATTGCCAAAAACAATACACAGGACATCACAAAAACACATAACAAACACAAAACACACATGGACAAAACTGGGGTCACCGCCTTGGAACGGTCAATTCAAAGTATTTGGGGTTTAAACCATCTTATGTGCGCACGAACCCTCACACTTGGCCCAGAATTATTCACAAAAACATGTAAGTGTAAATAAAAATTAACCTCATACTTAATTCTTCAAGACCCACGTTGTTATTATTTGTTTTTTGAAGAGTCTATGATCATATCAGTCTTTATCGTATACCTATCGTTTTGCTGTCATCAATATATACAGTATTCAGCACTCAAATACAGGAAACCGTATTTGCTACTAGCGTTTTCTTTTTTCCGTATCATACTAGTAGCCCGTGTTAACACAAACACTTGGTCGAATCCAGTAATTATTGGAATGCATATTCACAACTTCAATATTGTCAAGTTAGACCTAGATTTCTAGTTTGGCTTGCTCAGTATACCTTTATCAAATAAATAGAACATAAATAAAATCATTTGCTTATCTCAACTCCTGTGAACGTCTCTTCTATAAGGCATCCAATACATAATTTCTTCCACAAATTTCAACATATGGTCTAGAAACAAACCATACAAGTTTACTGCTGTTTTATTGCAACCAACCATTATTATTAAAATTCACCCTCGTTAAACAAAAATGCAAACAAGAATGACAAACAGGGATTGTGATTTATTGTGTATTTAATCCAACTCTTAAAAATGATTCAGAAATATCCACTAAACACAGCATCGCATGTAGATTTCTTCATCCACTCAGAGCTCAAGTTTGACATAGTCGTTAAGCGGCATATAACTATGTCATCATTACACAACTCATTTCCGAGATAAAAATAGTCTACGTGAATAAAATAGTGCGTACTTTGTTTTGGTATTTTAAAGAAAGTTATGCTGAAAAAGATCTATATTAAATGGAATATTACGATAGTATGTTGTTCTGCGCCTCTTGTGCGATACGACTTCACACAACCAACTGGGCTGATACAAGTTCTCAGAAAACCATGCTAGTGTATTAGTCGATATGTATTGTAGTTTGAGTGCAACCATACTTAAACTGGATGGTACGCTGATAAAAAAAAACAGGAGTGTTCTTTGCTTGAAATTATAGTTTGCATGAATGCATAACATGGGTTAACAATTTGTGTATCAAATATTCTTATAAAGTCATAAGTATCTGGTGTAGCGAGTTCAGTAGAAAATGTGACAGTAATCCCTAGTGCAGATTACTTGGTTGTTATAATTTCAGGGAGAGAACTCTGTTAGGCGAAAAAAAATTAATGAATTGTTTCTCAGGCACTTTTTCTAAAAAATCAGGAGAGAGGGCGAATTTTTTTTTTAGCAAATTATTTTTTTTTCTCCTACCCTTTTTTATTGGCACTATGTAATGGCTTATTAAACAAGTAAATAAGTACAGATTAAAGACAATTTTAAGTGTAAATAACATAAGCATCCTTTTTTATAAATATAGATTTATTAATCACAAATGGTCATTTATGCAAGCTGACTTAAAAAGGCAATCAATTTGAATGTTCATAATTAACATAAGTGCCTTCAAATTGATATACCAATATACCAATAGTACATCTATTATATAATTAAAATTTTCATAATTCATATTTTTTATAACTGTAAACAAATAGGAATTATTTTTGCAATTAATCACCAATAATGTTTGGAAAGGAAAATTAACACATGTAATTGCAGCTGGCACTTTCGTTTGTTTTCCATAGGACTTATATTGACACAGATTTTCGTTAAAAAATATGGAATACTATTACACAAGCAAAAGCATCTACGACAAAAGTTTAAATCAACAAAGAGACGATATTTATAAAGGTTTTCAATTGAATATGACTTTTTTTTCAAAATTTACACAGTATTTCACAATTTGTGTATATCCGATTTATATAATTAAATCCTACAGGAAGAAAGTAGCTGCAAACACCAAAATCTCGACCATGTTAAAATGCTGTTTCGTTTAATTTAAAGACCCTGTCCATGGGATCTAATTCAATACATCGTAATTTTAGTAATAGTTCTTATGAACGTGAATGGTGTTTATTCGTCCGACCCCCAAGCTGTTCTACTCGCCCCGGCGTCGGCGTCCGAGCTAGGTTAAATTGTTTCGGTAAACTAGTTTCTCAGGAATAGCTTGAGGGATTTCTTTTAAACTTAAAATATTTATTCCCCACATTAAAATGAACCTATAGGCCAAGTTTGGTAAATCTAGTTTGAAATTTGTCAAAATTATGGGCCTTTTTACACTTAGAAATTTTACATATAACTATATGGACAGGTTAAAGTTTTTTGGTAAGCTGGTTTCTCAGAAATGGCTTGAGGGATTTCATTCAAACTTAGAACACTTATTAGAACTCATAGGCCAATTTTGATAACTCTTGTTTGAAGTTTGTCAAAATGGTTTGTCAAAATTATGGGCCTTTTTACACTTAAAAATTGTACATATAAGCTATATGGACAGGTTAAAGTTTTTCGGTAAGCTAGTTTCTCACCTTTTTGTTTCATCTCTTGAACTTGAGAATGGGTTAAGCTATTGTAATGAAACTTCAAACATAGATACCTTATAGCGAGACCTCGCTTGGGATTGCATATGGGGTGGGTGGGGTCAAGGTCAAAGTCACTGTTACTGAAAATAGAAAAACGGTTTCCGCTCAGCAACTTGAGAACATATTTAGGTATTTTAATGACTCTTAGTACATAGATACCTTATATCAAGACCTCACTTGGGGTTGCATATGGGGTGGGTGGGGTCATGGTCACTGTTACTAAAAACAGAAAAAAAGTTTCCGCTCAATAATTTGAACACACATTGAGATACCTTAATGAAATTTAATTCATATATACCTTATATCGAGACTCCGCTTGGGATTGCATATGGGGTGAGTGGGGTCAAGGTCACTGTTACTAAAAATAGAAAAACGGTTTCCGCTCAATAACTTGAGAACACATTGAGATATTTTAATGAAACTATACATACATGCCTTATATTGAGGCCTCGCTTGGGATTGCATATGGGATGGGTGTGGTCAAGGTCAAGGTCACTGTTACTAAAAATAGACAAACGGTTTCCGCTCATTAACTTGAGAACGCATTGAGATATTTTAATGAAACTTAATACATACATACCTTATAATGAGACCTCACATGCGATTGCATATAGGGTCAAGATCAAGGTCACTGTTATTAAAATAGAAAACGGTTTCCGCACAAAAAATTGAGAACGCATTGAGATATTTTAATGAAACTTTATACATATATACCTTATATCGAGACCTCGCTTGAGATTGCATATGGGGTGGGTGGGGTCGGGGTCACTGTTACTAGAAATAGAAAAATGGTTTCCGCTCAATACTTTGAGAACGCATTTAGATAATTTAAGGAAACTTAATACATACATACCTTATATTGAGACCTCACTTGTGATTGCGTATAGGGTCAAGGTCAAGGTCAATGTTACTAAAATAGAAAAACGGTTTCTGCTCAATAAATTGAGAACTCATTGAGATATTTTAATGAAACTTTATACATTAATACCTTATATCAAGACCTCGCTTGGGATTGCATATGGGGTGGGTGGGGTCAGGGTCACAGTTACTAAAAATAGAAAAATGGTTTCCGCTCATTAACTTGAGAACGCATTGAGATATCTTAATGAAACTTAATACATAGATACCTTATATCAAGACCTCGCGTGGGAATGCATATGGGGTGGGTGGGGTCAAAGTCACTGTTACTAAAAATAGAAAAAGGTTTCCGCTCAATAACTTGAGAACGCATTGAAATATTTTAATGAAACTTTATACATACATACCTTATATTGAGACCTCGCTTGGGATTGCATATGGGGTGGGTGGGGTCAAGGTCACTGTTACTAAAAATAGACAAACGGTTTCCGCTCATTAACTTGAGAACGCATTGAGATATTTTATTGAAACTTAATACATACAAACCTTATATCGAGACCTCACTTGCGATTGTGTATAGGGTCAAGGTCAGTGTTACTAAAATAGAAAAACGGTTGGGATTGCATATGGGGTGGTTGGGGTCAGGGTCATTGTTACTAAAATAGAAAAACAGTTGGGATTGCATATGGGGTGAGTGGGGTCAGGGTCACTGTTACTAAAAATATATAAATGGTTTCCGCTCAATAACTTGAGAATGCATTGAGATATTTTAATGAAACTAAATTCATAGATACCTTATATCGAGACCTGGCTTGGGATTGCATATGGGGTGGGTAGGGTCAAGGTCAAGTTTGCCGTTACTAAAAATTTTATTGATGTGCTGATTTTAATGCATTTCGTTTGAAAAAATAGGTGTTTGTGGAGTTTCCAGCTTTACATTGATATAGATTAATAGTGACTGTGGTCCTGGTGCATATATATTTTATGGTAATTTTGCTCTTGTTTACCGGTTATTACTTGAGTATTTCATAATATAGCTAAGTTTCCTTGTTTACCGGTTATTACTTGAGTATTTCATAATATAGCTAAGTTTCCTTGTTTACCGGTTATTACTTGAGTATTTCATAATATAGCTAAGTTTCCTTGTTTACCGGTTATTACTTGAGTATTTCATAATATAGCTAAGTTTCCTTGTTTACCGGTTATTACTTGAGTATTTCATAATATAGCTAAGTTTCCTTGTTTACCGGTTATTACTTGAGTATTTCATAATATAGCTAAGTTTCCTTGTTTACCGGTTATTACTTGAGTATTTCATAATATAGCTAAGTTTCCTTGTTTACCGGTTATTACTTGAGTATTTCATAATATAGCTAAGTTTCCTTGTTTACCGGTTATTACTTGAGTATTTCATAATATAGCTAAGTTTCCTTGTTTACCGGTTATTACTTGAGTATTTCATAATATAGCTAAGTTTCCTTGTTTACTGGTTATTACTTGAGTATTTCATAATATAGCTAAGTTTCCTTGTTTACCGGTTATTACTTGAGTATTTCATAATATAGCTAAGTTTCCTTGTTTACCGGTTATTACTTGAGTATTTCATAATATAGCTAAGTTTCCTTGTTTACCGGTTATTACTTGAGTATTTCATAATATAGCTAAGTTTCCTTGTTTACCGGTTATTACTTGAGTATTTCATAATATAGCTAAGTTTCCTTGTTTACCGGTTATTACTTGAGTATTTCATAATATAGCTAAGTTTCCTTGTTTACCGGTTATTACTTGAGTATTTCATAATATAGCTAAGTTTCCTTGTTTACCGGTTATTACTGGTGTATTTCATAATTTAGCTAAGTTTCCTTGTTTACCGGTTATTACTTGAGTATTTCATAATATAGCTAAGTTTCCTTGTTTACCGGTTATTACTGGAGTATTTCATAATATAGCTAAGTTTCCTTGTTTACCGGTTATTACTTGAGTATTTCATAATTTAGCTAAGTTTCCTTGTTTACCGGTTATTACTTGAGTATTTCATAATTTAGCTAAGTTTCCTTGTTTACCGGTTATTACTTGAGTATTTCATAATATAGCTAAGTTTCCTTGTTTACCGGTTATTACTTGAGTATTTCATAATATAGCTAAGTTTCCTTGTTTACCAGTTATTACTTGAGTATTTCATAATATTGCTAAGTTTCCTTGTTTACCGGTTATTACTTGAGTATTTCATAATATAGCTAAGTTTCCTTGTTTACCGGTTATTACTTGAGTATTTCATAATTTAGCTAAGTTTCCTTGTTTACCGGTTATTACTTGAGTATTTCATAATATAGCTAAGTTTCCTTGTTTACCAGTTATTACTTGAGTATTTCATAATATAGCTAAGTTTCCTTGTTTACCGGTTATTACTTGAGTATTTCATAATTTAGCTAAGTTTCCTTGTTTACCGGTTATTACTTGAGTATTTCATAATATAGCTAAGTTTCCTTGTTTACCGGTTATTACTTGAGTATTTCATAATATAGCTAAGTTTCCTTGTTTACCGGTTATTACTTGAGTATTTCATAATATAGCTAAGTTTCCTTGTTTACCGGTTATTACTTGAGTATTTCATAATATAGCTAAGTTTCCTTGTTTACCGGTTATTACTTGAGTATTTCATAATATAGCTAAGTTTCCTTGTTTACCGGTTATTACTTGAGTATTTCATAATTTAGCTAAGTTTCCTTGTTTACCGGTTATTACTTGAGTATTTCATAATTTAGCTAAGTTTCCTTGTTTACCGGTTATTACTTGAGTATTTCATAATTTAGCTAAGTTTCCTTGTTTCATAAGGTTTTTTCTCAGCAGTTGGAGATATGGACACATGTGATTGTTTGTGTGATTTCCTTGAAGCCTTGAAGGCTTTATTTCTTATGCTATTAAAAGTGACCTGTTCACAGATTGGCAAATTAACAAAAGTTCAATTATTTTGTCATAGATCAAAAAGTGAAATATGACACTGAATATCTATTTTCTATGTCGTGGACGGCACTTGTTTATATTATACATGTAAAATTGTGCATGCATTTAATGTATAATGTACGGTGTGGAGGGGGACGCCCTCGACCCCCACACATCGACGAGGATAATAAACTATACGGAACTGAAAAAAAAATAAATATATATATATATATACATATACAGATTAAATAATACTTCTGACAAAGAAATATTGAAAATATAGTGTTGTTTATAAAAAATCATTAATTGAAATGGATTGAATTATAACGCTTTTGTAAGTTTTTTCACAAGTGTTTTGGAAAACACGAGTATTGCTTACATAACGTTAAACAATCACCACCATGATGGTAAGTCACAATCACCACCATGATTGTAAGTCACAATCACCACCATGATTGTAAGTCACAATCACCACCATGATTGTAAGTCACAATCACCACCATAATTGTAAGTCAAAATCACCACCATGATTGTAAGTCACAATCACCACCATAACTGTAAGTCAAAATCACCTCCATGATTGTAAGTCACAATCACGACCATGATTGTAAGTCACAATCACCACCATGATGGTAAGTCACAATCACCACCATGATTGTAAGTCACAATCACCACCATGATTGTAAGTCACAATCACCACCATGATTGTAAGTCACAATCACCACCATAATTGTAAGTCACAATCACCACCATGATTGTAAGTCACAATCACCACCATAACTGTAAGTCAAAATCACCTCCATGATTGTAAGTCACAATCACGACCATGATTGTAAGTCACAATCACCACCATGATTGTAAGTCACAATCACCACCATGATTGTAAGTCACAATCACCACCATGATTGTAAGTCACAATCACCACCATGATTGTAAGTCACAATCACCACCATGATTGTAAGTCAAAATCACCTCCATGATTGTAAGTCACAATCACCACCATGATTGTAAGTCACAATCACCACCATGATTGTAAGTCACAATCACCACCATGATTGTAAGTCACAATCACCACCATGATTGTAAGTCACAATCACCTACATGATTGTAAGTAACAATCACCACCATGATTGTAAGTAACAGTCACCACCATGATTGTAAGCCACAATCACCACCATGATTGTAAGTCACAATCACCACCATGATTGTAAGTCACAATCACCTCCATGAGTGTAAGTCACAATCACCACCAATCACCACCATGATTGTAAGTCACAATCACCACCATGATTGTAAGTAACAATCACCACCATGATTGTAAGTCACAATCACCACCATGATTGTAAGTCACAATCACCACCATGATTGTAAGTCAAAATTACCTCCATGATTGTAAGTATCAATCACCACCATGATTGTAAGTCACAATCACCACCATAATTGTAAGTCAAAATCACCTCCATGATTGTTAGTCACAATCACCACCATGATTGTAAGTCACAATCACCACCATGATTGTTTGTCACAATGGTTGAGTGTTAGAGCGACACATTTTTTATCCAGGTGGTCGTAGGTTTGCGTCCCGGCAAAGACACATTTTTAGTAAGTGTGACCTTTGACACCAAAATGTATCTTTGTAAATAAGAGTGACTAAAAAATATATACTTATTTTTTTCAGCTTAAAGTGGCTGCTCAGAAAAACTTTTTAAAAATCAACATGTCTAAGTTAAAAAGGGGCATTAATCTGTCAAAACACAACACATGTTTCTGAGGCTTGCTATTTCTGGTGGAGACATTGATAATGAAGATGTATTAAAAGTTTCAAGTAAATACCTTTGATAGTATTCTAGATATTGGACTTTATGAAAAACTTAAACCAAAATTACGAAGTTATACAAGGGGCATAAATCTGTCAAAATACAAAACAGAGTTAAGTGGCTTGCTTTCCTTGCTGGAGACATTGATACTATAGAAGTATTTCAAGTTTCAAGTAAATACTTTTGATAGTATTCAAGATATATGACATGATGAAAAACTTAAACCTTGCCCGGATGGACTAACGGACGCACAGACACATACAGACAGATGGATGCACAGACATATGGATGGACGGTTTGATTTTTATATGCCCTCCTTTAGGGGCAGAAAAATGGGTTTTAGCAAAAATAACATTATTATAAATCCTGAACAAGTAATTGTTTAGCCAAAATTCATATCATTTGGTTGTATTTGACAAAATACATGTTACTCATGTAAACTGTTAAAGGTCACTATAGGGGAGAGATTGTGTACCTGCCGGGTTAGCTCAGTTGGTAGAGCACTCGCCGTGTTAGCGAGAGGTCCCGGGTTCGAGTCCCGGACTGGCTGCAGAGTTCTCACCATGTGACCTCATACCATTTAAAACTACATCATGCAATTGTTGTTTTACAATTGTTGCGAATTGATTGGGTTAATATTTTCTGATCTAGGTTCTTCTTTATTTGCTAATATGTTGGTATTCTTTAAGTTTACTGGGGTTAAGGTTGAAAGTAAAAACTTGTGCAGTTAGTAAGGATGTTCTTTAGACAGTTATAATTTTTAATTATTTTTATCTCATAATTGATATGTTGAAACGCTCAATAGTTGGCAGTTTAAGTTTACGGATAGGGTTAGGATTTTTTATCTCATAATTGATATGTTGAAACGCTCAACAGTTGGCAGTTTAAGTTTACGGATAGGGTTAGGATTTAAAATATGTGGGAAAATGTGCCACACAGACTGAACCAGTTTCAAAATACAAGCGAACTCTAAAATAGTCAAAGGGAGATAACGTTCTCTAGGCATTTGATATCAGATAAGTATTAAAATGATATGGCGTTAACACCACATTGATGGGTAAAACAATCCTTTGTTGATTAAGGAAGCTATTTGTTGTTTGTTTGTTTTGTTGGGATTTTTTTGCCGTTTTAACAGTATTTCAGTCATATCTTGGTGGTCAGTTAACCTACTCTCACTTTTCCTGGGCAGGCTTAGCCCATCTAAGCAGTTTACCAGTACTAAGTGCACATACCTATGCCAGTAACTGACAACTACCCTACTTGAATCATAGGTAGGGGGGTGGCCGTAGAAATAATTTTATGACCAAATCCCACACAAGTTTTGTGGCCACTCTGGGGTTCGAACTCGTGATCCCCATATTTCCAGTCAAGCGCTCTACCAACTAATCAAGCCGGGCCCGGCAGGGGAGCTATTTACATTACCTATTAAATTATTTACCAAATATTGATCCAGTGACTGTTTTCTTCATTAAAACCTAGTGAATCAAGCACTTAGAAATAACTTCACCAACTTTCATTTAGGGTCAAATTCTTTCACAAACCTAAACTTGGGTGAAAAATGCAGGGCAGTCATGGCTCACTTGTTGTTCACATGGTTTTTTTTAGTCCCACTGAGATTTGGTTCAACATGGTGTCCATTGACAAGTAAATAACTTCACAGAGTTTTGTTTATGCTTTCTTTCTTGTACTTTTCTGTAAGTATCCCATGTGTCTGCACCAGGTTTGAAACCCTTGTTCCATATGTTGGTTGTCTATTATGTTCTGTTGTTTCCTTAAGTTTAAATCCTATTTATTTAAGCTTCAATGTGTCGAAAGCCTGAAGTTTATCGAGCAACTTTCGAGTATATTTCCTGGGTAGAACCAGTACTAGGTGTCTTTTGAGGAAGGTCATTCAAACACTCCCAGAGTAGGGACCAAACTTATGATCTACCAATCGCTAGGCGGACATCATATCCATTACACCACTTTGACTTACTATGTTCATCTTTCGTTGTCTAAGACTGGCTTTTCAGTGTGTGAAAAACATTTTATTTTAAGGATTGGACTTCTTGCAGTGTACCTGTGTCTTTCTAAAATCAACACATCTTGGGAAAATTAATATGAATATATCTAATCTGGAATATATTGATTCCTCAGAAGCAGCACAACTTGCATTGCAAATAACAGTCTGGGTGTAATAGAGACCATTCTTTTGCAGGAATTAGAAATGTTACAGTTATCAACAGTCAACGCTCTCTAGCATTATCTGGAACAAAACTCGGGTTTCTGAACCCAATTGTAAGCATTATGTCACACTTATTGCGTCAGAACAATTCTATATGCTCATCCAAATTTTTACTTTCATATGAGTGTAGTTATATTATACAAATTATTATAAAATATAAAGAAATAGAAATACAACCATGATTTATGGGAGGTATCCATGCAATTTTTTTTTATAATAAATTATTTTTGAAATGATAACGTTTGATCATTTCACTCTGGGTTACTGTATATGGAACTACTTTTAACTTTGTTTTTATGTTTATTTTTTGAAAGTATGTGAATACACGAATCGTCAGTGTAAACATCAGCCTTTTTAAACAACAGAAAACACATAATAAAATTCAATACAAATATAATTAAGCAACAATGACGCAGTAAGAGTGGCACTTTTTTCCCACCACAACAGTGATTGACAAGTAAATTAGTGCCCATTAACATAAAATGAGTAATAGAAAATTTATTATGTGGCAGTATTGTGACCAACAAAGTTAGGGTGCCGTATTTCCACTATTTGTGAGACACTGGGCCTTATAGTGACCAGAATACAATGGGCACTGTTTGTAAATCTAATGTGGGATGTGTTGTGTTGATCATGCAATTGATGACAAAATGTATGTATGTAGAGAATAACTAATATATAAACTGATATATATTCGACATGAAATTATGCAAAAGTGTGAATGTTCTTTTATTGATATTTTCCAATGCTTCAAAGCAATAATGCAAGTATTAGTATTTAAGGCTGCCATTTACATTTGTTTTCAAAACCATTTAACAGTGTATATTAATTTCCATTAATCATTCATAACATGCGATTAAAGTCTTTTGAATATAACAAATATTATGTTTTGACTGTACCATGTCTGACATGTTACATTATTTGCAGAAACATGTTTCTGCTGCAGCTGATGCTAGAGAGTGCATAGAGGGTTCATCAGTGTTCCATGTTCATTTCCAATCCCAGACTGCTATTTGCCAGACCAATCTCTATCAAACCCAGACTGCTATTTGCCATGCATGTCATGCTGGTTCAGTTGGTTAGATGTATTCCAGATTTGAGATACTGGTTTTTCACAAGATGTTTTTCCAAAAGCTTCAGGATACATTGTTAAAAGAGCTCTACTGTATAACAATAGACGGCCAATGGTGAAGATCAATTTGTTTGTTGCCCTTCAGAGCCAATTCATTTTACAGATTGTGTAAGGTTCTGTCTTCAGTACTGTCAGTTTTAAATGCCGGTGAGAAACAAATGTACATAATGGTATAGTGTACTCACATACGGCACAAGGGTTTTAAACATCACAAGCAAATTATACATTTGTTCGGTTATTTCTTCGAAAATCATTTGAATCAGTTAATACCGGTAAAAGAATACTATGTTGTTGTTTTTTTAATCGGATGATGTTGATATAATGCCGAACACATCTCTTTTGGCCTTGGTTGTTTGTATAATTTATATATTTAGTGTTTTCTAGTTCAAAATACTGGTTATCAATACGATGTAAAAACATAATATTCGGGTAAGCTTGTCAATAGCCAGGTTGTGTAGAAAAGCATTATTGTGAAAAACATCTAATGTCACACAAGATTACTAAGAATTTAAGTGGCCATAAGTGAAAATATGACATTAAATGCCCAGAACATATGCCTCTGAAAATATGTCTGTACGAGTGCCTGATGTCATTCACTGTGGAGAGTAACATTGCTCTGCATCATCCAGGCATTCACCCCTTTGCTAGTGACTTGCTTATCTGGAGCTTTCTGTTTCCTCCAATAAGATCAAGTTTGAAAAACTGCTGAACCCGTTGCCGACAAAGAAGTCCGATAGAGCGTCCGTCTATGGTGCTGACTTCCCAGTGACCGACATATGAAGCTGTCATGACCATTCGCTGTTTGCAGTTGCTACAATAATTATGTGTTGTGCTGTCTCCATAGATATCTGGTGGCGGTGCTGGTGTTTCCTATGCCTTGTCCAGTGTGTCAGTCCTTGCCCTGTGCTACAATAATTATGTGTTGTGCTGTCTCTATAGATATCTGGTGGCGGTGCTGGTGTTTCCTATGCCTTGTCCAGTGTGTCAGTCCTTGCCCTGTTGTTTGTTTAACATGGTTATCAGTTCATGGGTTTGGACTGTTTCTTAGCGCAAGTATCTGTCATTATAGTTTGTTTCCATTAACTCAGTGTGAATGTGTTGCTGTCAATGTCCTCCTTCATTTCAAAAACCCCTCCGTTAGATGGTGGCCGTGCATTTTTCCCTGTTCATTGTAACCTTATAATTGCCATTACCTGCATACCAAATTGGTCAAATGTTATGCTCAAAATTGAAATTGTCCTTCATATTGCCTTTATTATGACTTTCATCTGATTAACTGCCTGGAAATGTTTTTAGTGAGCAATGTCTTGGCTTGTAATTCCTTTTATTTACCGGTAGTTGCATATGTGGTTGCTGTCTAAAATAGCATATTTCTGTATTACCCTTTCAATTCAAAGAAACCACATTACAACCATTTGTCTAATTTTCTATAAAAACAAATTAATGAAAGTTAAAACAGTGAAACCAAAGCCTGGAGAGTTCAGGTAATACTGAGGCTTCATTCAACCGATTTGTTTTGGGACCGATTTGGCCTGTGGCCCAACTGTTTTAGGTCCTAATTGTCTTGATGCTAATCGGTTTCATTCGAATTATATTGCAACTTCTTTGTCAAAATATTGGAACCAAATACATTTCTTAGAAAAAAAAAGTTAAGATATAAAATTGTAAAATATTAACATCTTAATTCTTGACTAATAGCCCTTATAAATACCAGCCCAGGCTATAAAGCAATTAGCGACCCGTCATATTTTGAATGTTTACCTTTTTAATGTTCTTAGCAGATAAATTATAATTATTGTGCTTCATAGAAAATGTGTTACTAGTTACTAGACAAAATATATAACACATAAATTGCTAATTTATTTTGCCGTTTTTTGAAAATTCGATTTTATGCATTGTTTAAAAATTCCGCGTGTTTAGCAATACCGAATTTATTTGGCATCTCGGTGTGTACATATCACATTATGAACTATACCCAGGCTTTAAGTACAACATGAGGCTTACGACGATGGTGATGATGATTATTTGGAAGATTTAGATGATTACTGCCACAGATGATATTGATGATAATGACGATGATTACGACGACGGCGATTATGATGATGGTGATCACGGTATCGATGATGATGATGATGATGACGATGATGACGACAATTATTGTGATGATGGTGATGATGATGATGATGACGATTATTATGATGATGTATCATGATGACGATAACCACGATGATGATGATGAAAATGATGGTGACTATTATGTTGAAGCCACTGCTACATGGCTTCCATTCCTGTCAACAAATGTTCGCAGTCACCGAGGACATTGTCTTGCGCTTTCGACAGATCGATGCATTCCTGAATATATTTTTAACTTAAAAGTTTTTAGAACATCCGCATTTTATTAATCCCCCGCCGCGAAGCGGGAGGGGGATTATAGGAATGCCCTTCGTCCATCTGTCCGTCCGTCTGTCCGTAACATTTTCGTGTCCGCTCCATATCTCCTATACACTTCTACGGATTTTCATGAAGCTTGGCTCAAATGTTTTGGTCATCGAGACGACGTGCAGAAGGCGTGAGTCAGTCACGCCAGCTCAAGGTCAACAACACACTTGAAGGTCAAATATTCGAGCCTCCATTTCGTGTCCGCTCCATATCTCCTATACCCTTTAAAAGATTTTCATGAAACTTAACTCAAATGTTTAGGTCATTGAGACGATGTGCAGAAGGCATGGACCTTTTACGCCAGTCCAAGGTCAAGGTCACACTTGACGGTTAAATTTGTTAGTCTCCATGTTCGTGTCCGTATTTTGTGTCCGCTTCATATCCCGTATTCCGTTTGAAGGATTTTCATGAAACTTGCCTCAAATGTTTTGCTCATTGAGACCATGTGCAGAAGGCATAAGCCAGTCACGCCAACTCAAGGTCAAGGTCACACTTGAGCCACCATTTTTGTGTCTGCTCCATATCTCTTATGCCCTTTAAGGAATTTTCATGAAACTGATTAAGGTCAGTGTGATACTTCCAAATCACCTTTAAAATCTTATGAAGGATCACGGCGGGGGATATAGCTGTCCGGATATAGCTGTCCTTTGGACTGCCTTGTTTTGTTTGTCAGAGCAAAGGTCTGACGCATTGCAAAATAAATACGAATCTAGCAATGAGACCATGACACGGGTCAAGAAAGACTTGTTACTGTGTGGTACTAGGTGCTTGCATGGAACGGTTGCTAACCCAAAATGCGTTTTTCCTGTCGTCTCAAAACATTGCGGTTGATCAGCGGTCTGCGGCGACCGCAGTGGGTTGTAACTGGGGCTTAAATTAAATCCTAATGTTCGGTCCATTAAGCCTAGATTACATTTAACCAGAAATGAGCCCATATTCTGTCCATATTGCTCTTTCCCCTTAAAAGAGAGGCTGGGAGACGGCAAAGCAACTGTACTAAAACTGCACGATTTCCGTACAATCTCCACGCATTCTCTACTGATGTGCTTTGGCCTGCCACCATTCGCTGTTATATGTATCAAAATAGTTATAGGTGATGAAAAATCCGTACTCTTAATTAAAAATAAAATTAAACAACAACAACTTTGGACATTCTCAGTTTCCCCCCGGAAGTCCGTGGGTAACTTCAGATGACGTCATACATTAAGGCACTGTCAACAAATTTCACGTTTGTTAGACTTTGTGAATGTTCTTTTTCATTCCCGCTTAATATCACATCCACGCAACACAACGACTTAGGTGAATTGAAACGGAATGGATTGTTGTAATCTGGGCACAAATAATTATTTCAGTTGAACGAAGTGAGAGCATTACAAATATACATGCAAATAGACTATAATTTGCATTTTCGTATGAAAAGATGTATAGAAAGCTTTTCTTCTCTGAGTCAGTATATTTCTTGGGCCAATCTTGCGAAGAATGCGGTCACGTTACGTCGCATAAGACAGTAATATGGCACACGAACATACAGGATTGGATGCTACGTCATAGGACGCTTTTTTACGGAATTCCGTTAGGGCCATCGTTATTTTCGCTTTTGAATGTTGTAAGAGTCTGAAACACGAAATTGCGAAAGTACGATGACGAAAACGCGAAAACACGATGACCAAAATGGGATAGTACGATGATGATTAATGCGTCATCGTATTATCGCGTTTTCGTCATCGTACTTTCGCGATTTTATCATCGTACTTTCAAGATTTTGTGCTTTTGCGTATAAATACTTTGGCCTTCCGGCACATGCGCATACAGTAATTCTCCTTCCACGTGGTTGTGGAACCAAAACATCCAACATAATGTCAGATTCAGAGTCTGATTATGAAGGTAAACATTAATTCAGAGTACAAGATGATTGGGTATTATGTTTTCAACTGATATGTTCCTTTTTGCTGTAATGTATTTTGCGCATGCGTACCGGAAGACAAAGGTACGAAAACGCGAAAACAAAATCGCGAAAGAACGATGGCGAAAACATGTTGACGAAAACGCGAAATAACGAAATCGCTTAACTGCAATGTCGAAAACTCGGAAACACGATGACGAACACGCAAAATTATGTCGCATTTTCAAGATCGTGTTTTCACGTTTTCGTCATCGCATTTTCGCGTTTTCGTCATCGTGTTTTCGCTTTTTCGTCATCGTACTTACGTGATTTCGCGTTTTCGTCAACTTGATTTCGTGTTTTTATGTTTCAGATTACTAAGTATTCGCATTCATAGGCGAAAGCCCTAAGGGAATTTCGTACTTTTGTTGTGACTTTAATGTACGAAAATAAGCACGTTGCATGTACACATTACTTCCTAGTGTCAGTTGTGAATGAATTCGTATGTTTCTGTTAAAACCAAACTATTATTGTTATGGTAAGCATTTACACAGTTCACATACAGAAATCATAAAAAGTGCCTTGTTTTTTTACTACCGTAAATTAGTTTTATTTCTTCTTTAATGTTATTGTTCACATGTACGTGCACGTTAGCATTTAACACGTGTTACCTGCGGAGTATATTTTCTCACGTCATATACCGGTCAATAATTGGTTGCTATATATTTTACCGGACATGGTTGTGTCATCAAGTCATTTCACGTTGTTTTGGTGCCATGCTATTTCACGTACATAGTTATGACTCATGGTTATTTCCAACGGACATAACGGCTGGTTATTTCACGTGGTTAAAACGCTTAAACATTTAGCATGGTTGTGCCGCATACTTGTAGCACATTGTTGTAGGATTATTTAACTTATTTTACGTGATTGTGACGCATTGTTATTTTGTTTGATTGCATAACGGTGTCTTGACGCAAGGATGTAACACGTTAATGTGACGCGTTGCCAGAAGGACAGACAAAATAGTTTATTTACGTCTCACTTGTGTACACAAAACAAATAATAACACAGTATAAAATCGTGATATATATGTACAAAACCCCTCAGAATAGAGTTATGAGAGAGGAACATTCTAAAATACCGAAAATACACGAACGCTATTCAAATCTTAAACAGATGCTTAAAAAATACAAACAAGGCAACGTACGATATTCGATGCAAACGTTACTTATCTTCAGACAATCATAAAAAACGTATAAAATATGTACAAGAAATACAAATAATAATGTTAAGAACATAGGAATATAAGTATACATGCATATACTGTAAGATTAGTAATTTGCTATGAACAAAATTTATTGCAGTTATATATTATACAGATGGTTCGTCGCTAAATTAAAATATCATGGCAGACTCTGACACTGGATTTAATTATGCGATCATCTGACAGCAAAAAGTTCATGTTTTCTGTTGGATTTTAAGAGGTTGAAACCAGGGTTGATAAATAATGCCTTTTCTACTAAAACAGTTCTAATATTTGTACATAACGGACAGATTAAGAATGCATAGTGTTCATTTTCTACACAGTTCGTACAAATAAAACAATATCGTTCGTTAGCCGGTTCGCCTTGAAAACGTCCTGTTTCTATTCGAAGAGGGGCCGCACCACCATCGAAACTTCGCCAGGGCGCTTCTTTGCGCTCGACTCATCACGCGGCACTTGACTTAAGGTTCTGCAGAAGTGTTTATAGTTCCACACCATTGTGTCGTAGAGCCTAGAAAATACTTCATATTCCAATTCGCCTAGCTTTTTAAACTAAGAAATCAGTAACCCTAGCGCTCTGTACGCTGCCTGTGCTACGTGTTTGGCGGCTACCGAGTTGTCCAATGTGTCAGTAATAACGAGGCCCAGATATCGATATTGACTGACTCGTTCTATAATGTCATCGTTGTACTTAAACTTAAAATTTCCCGGTGCCATATTTACTGTCCTAAAATGTAAAATTTTAGTTTTGTCTTATATTTATGGACATTTTGTTAACTGTACACAATTGAGACAGTATATCAATTAATATCTGTAAACCTGTGTTTGCTACCAATATAAGGTCATCAGCTTAGAATAGATGACTGAACAATTTTCCATCAACATCAATACAAATGCTGCTGTTATTTAAAAGTTCACTTAAATCGTTCATGTACATATTAAACAGTGTCGTGGACAATAAATACCCCTGTTTGAAGCCGATGTTCGCGGCAAACTAGTCCATTAAATAGTTATTTATTTGGATGTGGCGCATGATTGTGTTACGCGTATGTGGCACGCGGTTGTGTTGCGTGCATGTGACACGTGGTTGTTTAACGTGGATGTGACGCGTTGTTGTATTTTGTGTATGAAACGCGTTGTTGTATTGCATGTATGCGGACAAGTGGTTGTGTTGCGGTTATGTTTATTGTATGTCACACCTGGTTGTGTTACGTAGATGGGACGCATGGATGTGATGCGTAGATATGACACGTGGTTGTGTTGCTTGGCTGTGATGCGTGGTTGTGTTGCTTGGCTGTGACGCGTGGTTGTGTTGCTTGGCTGTGACGCGTGGTTGTGTTGCTTGGCTGTGACGCGTGGTTGCGTTGCGTGTACGTGACATGTGTTTTTGTTTCTTGGCTGTGACACGTGGTTGTGTTTCTTGGCTGTGACACGTGGTTGTGTTTATTGGCTGTGACACGTGGCTGTGTTGCTTGGCTGTGACGCGTGGTTGTGTTGCTTGGCTGTGACGCGTGGTTGTGTTGCTTGGCTGTGACGCGTGGTTGTGTTGCTTGGCTGTGACGCGTTGTAGTGTTGCTTGGCTGTGACGCGTGGTTGTGTTGCTTGGCTGTGACGCGTGGTTGTGTTGCTTGGCTGTGACGCGTGGTTGTGTTGCTTGGCTGTGACGCGTGGTTGTGTTGCTTGGCAGTTTAGCGTGGTTGTGTTGCGTGTACGTGAAATGTGTTTTTGTTTCTTGGCTGTGACACGTGGTTGTGTTGCTTGGCTGTGTTGCGTAAATGTGATGCGTAGGTGTTACGCGTCTTTGGAATACGTGGTTGCGTTACGTGGTTGCGTTACGTGTTTGTGACGCGTAGTTTACCGGTATATTAAAATAGAGGATTTACCATGTATATGTTTCTAAGCATAGTGTTTTAAAGACAGATTCTTTTTAATTTTAATATATCTTCAATTTAAGTTGGAATAACTTAAGAATATTTATAAATATGGGCCGAGGAATCCTTATTGCATTTAAGACAAAATAATAAGAAAACAAGAGATAGCGCCTTTAAAGTTTGTAATAGGGGATTACACACTACTGGTACATTGTTACAAAATCTCCGTGCACGAGTGTTCTCAGATTATCTATCGTTAAAGTAACGATTCACTAGTTTCGTGTAGGCCTTGTTTTGTATAAACACACAAATATTTGTAAGAATTTAAGTGTTTTGGACCGTGTATATATAGGTGTTGGGTAATTCTGACAGTAAAATGTGGACATTTCGTATATCTGTAATTTTAACGTATAGTGGAATTTAATTGTATATATTTGTGCATCACATGTTCAAAATGCGAATTACTTTTTGAACTCATGGCGATATGTGAATATTTATTTACTATTTCCATCATTATTTGTGAACATTTTGTGACTGGTGGAACTAAACTGCAAACAAGAACGTGGACTTTGTAACGCGGCAGCGCTGTTGTCGGGAAGTTGAAGTCAGCCAAGATAAGTTACGTTTAAGTTGTATGTTACAAGGGTTGAATTCAATATGGACATGATGTATGCCTGGTATTTTCCATTTGCGCGTAGAAAACAGTATAACACGTGTAGTGAATAACATACTGATACTTTTCTATTGACAAAGAACAAAATTATAGTTGTTTAACTACCCAATAAACAACGCAAAAAGTAGGCCTGATTCTGAGTAGAGCATATATAGTAAATATAGTCTGATTACGAATGCAAAAATATTTGTCTAATCATATTATAATCGTAATAATTTTCGCATTTTCGTTGTTTATCGGCCTATAAACAACTCTTTGCCGTTCTGATGCTAACGCCTTAGAACTCCAAATCGTTGTTTACTGGCCGATAAACAACGATAAATCGAAAATTATTTCTTAATTTAAATATAGTTGACACATGTATATTTTAATTGCGTTATAGTGGATTTACGCAAAACGGATTTGCACAGATTTATAAAGAGAGTAAAACAAGCTAAATGATATTGCAATGTGTCTATGTTGCAATATTCTTGGTTAAACATGAAATTTATTTGAATGTCTAGCACATAATTATCGATATTAATTCTATTATACAAACATACATTTATAGATAGGTAACGTTTTGATCCAAATAATTCAATTTGTCGTAATTAAAATGTTAATTTCGGAGAGAAGTTGACGCATTTTATGTATATTTATTTTGATCTCATGATTTTTCCCCGAAACGAAAAAGACAGTTAAAAAAGATGTCACATGTTCTTCATACAGTTCATGAACTTGGAGGTGTGTTTCTGGTTCAGCATATGCAGTATAATGTTGTCCGTATGCCATTTATTTTCTCCTAACAATGGCGCGTGTACTATGCAGCATGTACTTAAAGTTCAATTAAAAATATAGATGTTGAAGTATAAGTAATTAGGCATCATTTGTCTGACAAATTGTCTGTACAATGAAATATACCGTTTTGAACATTTTTATCTAAAAGAAGAACATGTTGACAACTGCGAATCGAACTGTCATATACGACACGTCATATATACACATTTGCATGCTGTATACATTTTGCTACACGGTATATCGGGTGAATCCGTAGACTGATTGAAATCGAAACAATGTGATTTACAAGAAATTCTACAAGTAACTACAATATGCTCGTAAATAAGTCAATTTGACAATACAACAGGGCGCTCGTTTCCTCAAATCTCGGGATATTATTGCAACCTTCGTCTTACTCAGTAATCCGAACATACACTTTCATCATTTACAGAAACAAACAACTAATGAACACTACTGAACCGGAATGATGTCCCTTTAACTTTGCTGGACACTGCCGTCCCTAAGAAATCTTGCAACAGTCGCAGAAATGCTATTTGTACTTTTTTATGTTCAGTGTATTCAATTTTGAAATGCTTGCGAACGAAATTTATCGAATTCTGGATACAACACTGTGTGAGGGTATTTCTATATGCAGACTATCAGCTTCCGGTTCTTGCAAGTTTTTATTGTGTCGCATTGATCACACACTCACCCTAGACATGAACTGGGCGTATGCCCCTTTAACTTTGCCGGACATCGTCGTCCCTAAGAAATCTCACAATAGTCACAGAATTGCATAAATTGTGTATGTACCGCTGTGTGAGGGTATTCTGTGCTTTCAGACTGTCGGTTTCCGGTTCTTGCAAGTTGTTCTGTTGTCGCATTGATCACACACGCCTTCTCAACTCATTCCAGTCATGCTAGATTGTATAAATGTTTGTATTTCCCGCCCAGACCATCGTACACACGACATCCGGTGAACCATTTACCTTTACACCGGTCCACACGCGCTCTGTCGTCATTTTCGGTTAAATTGATTCGGGACTCCTCAGTGAAGACAACATTAGTTAGCGTCGAACTGCATGCCGTCTGGGTAATGCACGTTGTCTCGACGTAAAGTGTAATCCGAATTTCGGACGTCTTTGTCAAAGGCCATATTCACATACCACATCCGCTCAAAAATTATTGTTTGTCTTGTTCTGGGGTGTTTTAATGTCTTCTGCGGCGGTCTGTTACACTTCTGGTAGCGGTGAAATTATGACGAAGCATTGCTAACGTTCTCGACTGTCGATGAAACATTAGAGCTCCCAGCTAAATTATAGCAACATATTAAAAATTCTTATTTTGGGCACGCGTTAGACATTTATTAAGTAACAACGTAAACGGCTCGACGTAGGATATCATTAACCATCTGTATTAATTCCATATGTAAACACGTGACACAAAACTGTGTTCTTCCATTTGACAGATGACGCATATTTTGAGTATAGTTTATAGTTTGCCGTTTACAATTATTGAGATAGTTCATAAGTCGTGTGAATATTCGTTTTAATATTAAAGTGTTCTGTATCATTTGAATTACGCACGGCTGCGCGTCGTTACACAGACGCACCGATCCGCCATTCACGAAAGAGTAACCTTAATTGAATTTCGTGTCTTAATTTTAACAGTTTCTCAAATTTATATGGGTGCAAATAACAATTTTTATAATTCCATATTACACATAAGCATGTCCTGTATTGTGTATGCGAAATGAAGTTATTTTTTTATTTGATAAAGAGCTACCAAATACACAACGCCAAAAGACGTTCTGATTTTGAGCGGAGTATAGTAAAAAGTAGTTGTAATTACAATTGCAAAAATATATATCAAATCATGTTAGAATCGAAATAATGTTCGCATTATCGCTGTTTATTGGCCAATAAACAACTCATTGTCGTTCTCCAAATCATTGTTTATTGGCCGATAAACAACTCGAAATCGAAAATTATTTTTTAACTGAATTAATAAATTCATAGTTGCTTGTATTATTTCGCTGTGTATTCATTAATTCCATTAGTATTGCACATGACATAGAAGCTAAATATAAGTATGTTCAGATACGTGGTTTTGTATCGGACTGTCCGGGTTGGTGTTTGTTGCTGAGTTGTGTGTTGTGTTAAAACTTAAAATATCCTTTTGTTTATTTTTTAGCTTCATATAGAATACGGGTTCGAGCTGCACCACTTCAGTTACAGTCGAATCACGATTATACGAATGGTCACCGGACCGCCGCCATTATTCGTACAATTGTATGTTATAGATCTATGTTTTGTTCGCAATTGACCTCTGTAATGTGAAGGCTAGAACTGAATCATACAATGTGGTAATGTTCATGTTCATGATTCATCTCGCCGGACATTGTTCTTATTACTTTGGACAAAATGTTTAACAACGTGTTTTCCAGATAAACGCAAATGCGATGTTGGTAATATATAAAAATTGAAATGAGTGATGGTATAAATTGTAATTAATTGCACGTCATCATCATCCTCCTCATCATCATCCGAATAGCAGCAACAACGACATGAACAACATTATGATGTTTTATTTCAAAAGGAAACTTCTGCAGAAGTTCAACTATTTAATCTCTCCATACTGTAAACGCCGTTGTTTGTGCAATAGTGTGAGTGAATATGGACTGTCGGAATGACTTAAAGGATATTTATGTAACATGGAAGGGAAATTATGCTTGTGGTTTTATAAAATTATAAATGTATGATATAGTTACAACTTGCATTTACTTTTTAGATGTTCAGTCATTTATAACCTGCAACGCATCATTTGCACTGATATACATAAATACGAGTACACCTACTAATTACATATTAACACAAATTAATATTTGGATTTGCAGATGTTTATGTGCCGTCCATGAACGCGACGTTTGTCTGCCGATGAAGGCAACCATGTGTCGGCCGATGAGGGCAACCGCGTGTCCGCCGATAAGCGCAGCTGTGTGTCGACCGATGAAGGCAACCGTTTGTCCGACGATGAAGGCAACCGTGTGTCGACCGATGAAGGCAATCGTTTGTCCGCCGATGAAGGCAACCGTGTTTTTCTGCCGATGAAGGCAAACGCGTGTATGCCGATGAGGGCAACCGTTGTCAAGTTCCCTGTGTGTAAATATTTCTTCCTGTAGCCAGTCTAACTTTTTTGATTTTTGTCTGGAATATTCACTAAATGTTAACCCCTAAATTGCCTGGTGTACTTTGCATGGTCTGAGAACTATTATGGGTGTTGACAGTGCACCGCGGGCTCGTTGATAGTGGCGTTCAGGGCAGAGTGCTGTTGTTGCTTGGTAAAGCAGGACGTATATCGAAAACCCGAAGCGGGTCGTAGGTTATGTTAAATCCGAAGTGGATTATTATAACTGCTTTACGATTGTGTAGTCCCAAGGGGACATTTGTGAAGGAAGTTTGATGGTGTGGTGTATCTGTGTAGGATTAAAACGGAAAAGAGTATTGGGGTAAATATAAATCAGCACTATTTTCGAATACATTAGTACTTATTTTACTACGTATCAGTATAGATGGTATTTGATTACTGGCATTTATGTTTGTCATTTATAATGTGCATGTTTAATTACCGTTAATACATTTATTGTTGTAACTTGTTAGGATTTAGACATTGATACATTTCATTATTCTCAGAGACCGAAATAATGTTTTATATAGATGGTGAGCGTCCATTGAAGGGGTCTGAGGTCAAAGGTTGTAGATCGAAGTTCATAAGTCTGAGGTCGAAGGTTGCAGATCGAAGGTCATAAGCCTGAGGTCGAAGGTTGAAGATCGAAGTTCGAAAGTCAAAGGTCGTTACTCGTATGTCGTATGGGCAGGAGAACATATCGTTGGAACATATAAACGCAAGGAAAGTGACTAATTGAGGAAATCTAAAGGCTGATAGAAAAACCATGTGACTTCAAGGGTGTATACATATCTTCAATCATATACCAAGGGATTCGATTGAGAGAATAAATAAAGTGTGAAATAGAAAAAACCCCGGCCGGACTAACAGTGTGATATTTATGAAGTGTTATATCCATGTTTTATATTTAAAGCGTGGTTTAATTATATGTAATGCATGTACTTTGTGTAATCCTTGCTGATATATCTTAGATTTTTAGTTATATTTGTGTTATTACTACAACATTTTCAGAGACGGGGACTCGAATCGAAATTGTCATTTCGTGACAACCGTGTGTCGGCCGATGAAGGCAGCTGTGTGTCAGTCGATGAAGGCAACCATGTGTCCGCCGATGAAGGGCAACCGTGTGTCCTCTGATTAACGCAATCGTTTGTCTGCCGATGAAGACAACTGTGTGCCCGCCGATGAGCGCAACCGTTTGTATGCCGATGAAGACAACCGTGTGCCCACCGATGAGCGCAACCGTTTGTCTGCTAATGAAAGCAGCCGAGCATCGGCCGATGAAGGCAACCATGTGTCCGCCGATGGAGGGCAACCGTGTGTCCGCCGATGAAGGGCAATGGTGTGTCCGCCGATGAACGCAACCAAATGGCCGTCAATAAAGGCAACAATATGTCTGTCGATGAGAGCATAAACGTGTGCCCGCAAATAAGGGCAAAACGCGTGCTCGTCGAATAAGGCAATAATGTGCGTTGAAAGCATCACGGTCATTGTAAATAGCAGCATTGAAAAGCCGGTCATATTCCTAGCGGATTTTGTTAACGTTTTGTATAAATTCACACTATAAAACACAATTTTGAATGAGCTATTCAAGTTTTAATGTAATGTAAATTTTTGACTCACCGTAGTATTTCGTTTATTTCTTCAGAACATGTTAAAAGACTAAGTGCTTGTCTGTGTTAATTAAACGTTAGCGATCTGAATTTGCCGAGGCATGCATCAGTTGTTATAATATAACTGTAGACTGTTTTATCTCGACAATAACATACTAGGACTATGTTTGCAAGATATATGGAACACATGTCGAATATGATCCATACTTTGCTGTATTGAAACGCAACAAATATATCAATATAAAGAAACAAATTCAGCTGACAGCGTTATTCTTACACGAATAATTAAAGTTGTGTTCATAATTTATCATTTAACTGCACCATGTAAAACAGGTGCGAGTGTACAAAGCATGTCATTCTCTGACTTCTGTCCTATCTTCACATTGAATTCTAACATGATACTCGCTGATTTTGTTTCGATAGTCAAGGAACAAAATTGTCGTTGTTAAACTACCCCGCAATAAACGAAGTAAAAAGTAGCCCCGATTGTGAGCGGAGCATATTAAAATGTAGTTATCATTACATATGCACAATTATTTGTCATATCATGTGAGAATCCAAATGATTTTCGCATGATCGTTGTTTATTGGCCAATAAACAACTCTTTGTCGTACTTATGCGTGGCTATTAAACCATCGGGCTAACGACCTCGTGGTTGTATTCCTACGCATCAGAACTCCAACTCGTTGTTTATCGGCCGCTAAACAACGGTAATGCGAACATTATTTCGATTCTCAAATGATATGACAAATAATTTTGCAATTGTAATGATATTATGTGAGAATCGAAATAGTTTTCGCATTATCGTTGTTTATTGGCCAATAAACAACTCTTTGTTGTTCCGATGCGTGGCTATTAAACCAATCGGGCTAACGACCTCGTGGTTAAATTCCTACGCATCAGAACTCAAAATCGTTGTTTATTGGCCCCTAAACAACGATAAATCGAAAATTATTTCTTAAATATAATAGCTTACAAGTTGAACGAGTAATTGCAGCATAGGCGTAAACATGAATCTACTTAAATTAGAACTTTCTTGCCAGAAATCTCTTTTTCGATGACCTTATTTATAATTAAGGTACAGTTTCTTTGATGGGAGGTCTTTAAACATTTTACATTCAGTCCAATATACTTCAACTGTGTGGTGATTATGCGGCGAAGGAAAAAAAAATAAAGACAAAAATATTAGTTATATTTTACCTCCCCTCCTAGATTTTGTTAGAGATGTCAGCGCAAACCAAGCATTTGTTTGTTTGGCTGTGCATGTACTCGTAAAGCTTTTTAGTGAACACGTAAGTCAATGTATTAAAATCGCAAAATCAACCCAAAACCCGTTATGTCTAGGACCATTTCAATTATAGTTCGAGTCAGATAAAAAAAAATTGTTCATTCTATTAAAGCTGACAAATACTTTTTTTTATTTTCACATAAAACTTAATCTTAAATTTTAACTTTTTTGTATCCTAAATTATTCTCTTTCTCAGGAGCTTTATGAATGCCGCCCCAGCTTCTCTGATTAAATTATGATATATTTCAGGCGCTTTTTGAATCCCGCCCCGGCTTTTCGATGTTCCAACTGCATTAATTGTAAACCACGCGTTTCACGGTTCCCTCGTGCACACCGTAATTTATCGATCGATGCTGCAAGCTGACGCTGATTGTACATGTAGACTGTGCACGAGGATATCGTGAATTCCACGGCAGTCTCGGACGTAAACAAGCGCTTTGACCCGTTCTATAAATAGATGTCGCGTCACAGACACAGCCCAAGAGTGTCTGATTTTTCCAGAATTTTGTATTAGACCGCTTTTCCATATGTCCGCATCTGCAAGCGTATCCGTAACTACATTATAAGTCCCCTATCGGTGTTTCACCGGAGGGGACTATAGGTTTGCCCTCCGTCCGTCCGTCCGTCCGTCACGCCGTCCGTCCGCAAAATATTGTTCCTGCGATAACTCAAAAAGTATTGAAGATACTTCGATTAAACTTGGTATACATACAAACGGCAATGTGGGCATTATGGACGACCTTTTATTTTCAACCAAAGATCAAAGGTCACGTTACTAAAAATAGAAATAAACTATATACTGTTATAATTCGAAAAGTGCATAAGATATGATCATGAAACTTCATGATATTTGGTACACAGATTGGACTATGGGTTTGCCCTCCGTCTGTGTGCGTCTGTCTGTCTGTTCGTCCATCGGTCTCACTCTGTCCCGTCCTCAAATCCTGGATCCTGCAATAACTCAAAAAGTACTGAAGACACTTTGATGAAACTTTGTATACATAGAAAGAGCAAGGTGTGGATTGTACACGACCCGTTATTTTTCACCAGAGGTCAAAAGTCACGTGACTGTCACTTAAAATAGAAATAAACTTTAACACTGTAATAATTCGAAAAGAACATAACACATTATCATGAAACTTGATACACAGAATGGACTATATGACTGCCCTCTGTCAGTTTAGTACTGCAATAACTCAAAAAGTAACTCGAATGTCTGGTCAATGCTACTAAAATAGAAAAAAAACTACAACTTAAAAGCAGTGACAAATGGGATTTGAATATGAAACTTTGTGCATCTACAGATAAAGGGCAATTTGACGGTATTGCCCAATGTTTAATTAGTAGGGGTTTTCACCGGTAGGGGACTCCTGTACTGCTTGCAATACTATCAAAGCCTCGTTATATGCGGAAGGCGCTTTACCATGCATCCGCTTACATCGTCGAATATTTTAGATTTGTGTTTATTTCCAAAGAGTTTAGAGGCCAGCGTTTAAAGAATTTAATCATGTTTAATAAAGTCGGCTGCGAATATGTTATTGCAGTATGCGAAAACATTCACAGGTGGTGGAATTAAACAAAATAAACCATCCAGCAGTTATATCTACAGCGTCAGTCACGTCTCATTCGAAGGTTACCCGTTATAACCGAGTTATTGTACTCGATAAGTCCAAGGTTGAGTTTTTCAGGTGTCTAGACTATTTCTGCTACTGTTCCAATGTTTCATGTATAACCACTTTCCGTTTAACATGCAAAGTTAGATGCCAGGTCGTCCGCATCCGCATAAAAACGCTCAAGAGGCGAATTTTTGCGGACGGGGTTTTTGGATGCGCTTTGAGGATACGGACTGCGTACATATGGAATCGGTCCAACTGTTTTTAACTTGACTGTTTGATTTTTTTGCGGATGCGGATTTGCGCAATACAGATGTGGATACGGACATAATTAAAAAGCGGCCTTACCGATATGTTGCTGATTATAAATGATATAATTATGTACATAAAACAATGTAACTCCATTAAACTAACATTTGTGTATTGGAAATACCCAAATTAAGTAAAACAACCGCAACACACAAATTATGTGAAACTTCGATTGATGTCTAGTTATAAAGACAATAATAATAAGATTTTATTTATTTCAGATCCATTAAACAGTATTGATTTTGCGACTCTCCATTTTATTCTATATATTTCCTTAAGAATTTGCGACTTAAAATACATTAAAAATCGAATGTGATACTCCTTGAGAAACTTTTGGCGTGGTTACCTCCCTTATGTTATTGAATTGTGTCATTTTGTCCTCTAAGCCGTGTGTACCAAGGAGGCGTTTCATCACTATTGACGATTTCTATTTGATCGTATGTTACTTATTGAGATTCATGTAGTTATTTACGATTTTACATGAAGTCCGTGTCCTATTTGTTTGATATGTCGTACTTTATGTAATACCCATTTTCCACACACGCCACGAATCCTGCGAATAGCGAGGAATTTATCAAATTTATGTGTCGTCAGGATTTGTGAACTTTTGCACATGTTCTGTTCCAAATTGTGACGTTGTACGATTCAGTTACGATGTGGTTACGATAGTGTTACAAATATTCGCGGGATTCTGCTGGGATGGCACGAATGTTGTCAAGAATTTACTACGATTTACAAGAATAAGAATTACGACTTCTGAACGAACGTTACGTAACAGTTAACAATACGCCGAATGCATGTACGAATTAAGTACGAATGAATATATATGTTTAAATTTATTTTCGGCGTTTGTTCGTGACAGCTTCGTAGCCAACTCGTGGTCAAGCCGCGAATTCCCGAATGAGTTAAGAATACCAACGAATGACTATGAATCGATTACGATTTAGTTACGATGCCTGAAAATGCACTACAAATTGGTTACGAATTAACTACGATTTTTTTTAAATTTTCGGAATCGGGAGTTCGTGACCAATATTTTGAACAATTCAAAACTTTACGAAATCCCAACTGCTTAAGAAATACAAGAACTGAATATGAACAGATACGAATCAGTTAAGAACTTCACAAACGGATTACGATTCAACTACGAAATCTAAAATTTATCAATTTTTGGCGATTCGTGATGTCTTTGGAATATGGATATTAATCGTAGTGTACGACTGATAATACTTGATGAAACGCCTCCAAGTGGATTGAATTTCGCAAAACCTGACTCAAAGGGAATTATTCACCGATTTTTGAAAATGTCATCCAATGTCTAATCTGGACAATCTTAAGGATCTGGACTAACTAGTTCAAATATTCAGCCATGAAAAGTATAATAAAACAAAATGCCTCAACCGGGTCTGGAACCTATGACCTGCAGATCAAACGTCGGTTGCGCAACCACTCGACCAGAGGCCTGTATGCTTATTTTCACGTGTATATTTATCACTGTAAGAGATACACGTGCTTTAAAAATATCGACTAAAAGCCGTACAAATGCTTGATAATTTTCCCTTTTCAACTGACTACAACATTTTCCGCGCAAATAAATATTTAATATCCAGAATCATTACAAAATAAATATGATCGGGACTAAATGTAACTGCCTTCTGGAGGTCTTGAAGCGCGTTCTGTCCAGGTCACCCTACGTCCTCAAGTCTGCCTGGTCTGCCATTCCTGCCTCGTTCTGAACACGTGGAACTGTCGTCTGCATGAATTGTCGTCTGCACCTCTGCAGAGCTCCTTGTCACGCGTTCCATTGCAAGTCTACAAACCGGAAAACAGTGACGCCTATTGACCGTCCTGCCATCTCCGTCACCGTCCTTCTCCGAAAATACTGGTACACGTGTACCGGTGTTATAGTTACGTGCGTGTCCGCCGATGAGCATGTATGAACATGTATGTGTCCGCCGATGAGCATGTATGAACAAGTGTGTGTCCGCCGATGAGCACTTATGAACATGTGTTTGTCCGCCTTTGAACGTGCATGTGTCCGCCTTTGAACGTGTATGTGTCCGCCCATGATCATGTGTGTGTCCGCTGATGAACGTGCATGTGTTTGCCTTTGAACGTGTATGTGTCCGTTGATGAATGTGTATGTGTCCGCATGTGAACGTGTATGTGTCCGCCTGTGAACGTGTACGTGTTCGCCTATGAACGTGTATGTGTCCGCCGATGAACATGTATGTGTCCGCCGATCAACGTGTATGTGTTCGCCTTTAACCAGTTGTTAATAAACGTGTTTAGCCATTATTTTCTCTATTTTAAATCGTGGCTTCCGCTTGTTTCTCCCTGTCATTTAAAGTCATAAATGACTCTTGTTAACTCGATACACTGTCCCGGTCCCTCCTATAGGGACGACATAGCCACCATACCGCTACCCGTCTGCTGGGACACGAGCAGGTCATTGTGAATTGTACTCGGTCACAATTTCAGTCCGAAAACATTCATGAAGTGTAAACACGCTACAAAAAAGGTCATCGGTCAAGTGCCCATTATGTGTATGTGTCTGCCTATGAACGTGTATGTGTCCAACGATGAACGTGTATGTGTCCAACGATAAACGTGTATGTGTCCGCCTATAAACGTGTATGTGTCCGCCTATAAACGTGTATGTGTCCGCCTATAAACGTGTATGTGTCCGCATTTGAACGTGAATGTGTCTGCATATGATCGTGCTTACATTTGATTATTACACGCATAACCAAAATGCTTTTCGATTATTACTGAATCAGCAATCTCTGCGTGGAACGTAAGTCAATTAAAACAACGTCCAGTTTACACTGCGGCAGTAATTACTGGACTATGTTTACTTATCACATGTTGTGTCAGGAGTTCACCATGAGAAACAAATTGAGAAAAAGTTTTCTTGGTGGATTTTCGGAAAATAAATTAAAATCAGTTTGAGATGAAAGTGCGTCGAAATCTACTTTTCGAAGTGGAAATGTGCCCTTATAATTATATATTGACTGCTTATGAGTTAACAGTAATGCAATTGAGACACAAATTAAAGAAAAGACAATTAACCAACATAGGTTAAAAACAACTATATGAAAACAAGGGAGACAAATCTGAAGCGTATAATGTGTGACCGTTACATAGAATGAACACTCGCCTTGAGAAATCATGTTCTTTAACAGTTATTAGAGCACTGATTATTGTTAGCCAGCTTTATTTAGGCGCAAAACATGTTTCGGTTTACTCTGATATCTTTCGAAGGCGATAGAGGTGGCTGGTTTCTCATACTTACGTTCATCCGCACATGCTCTGTAACGTCTTGCTGTTTTTGTTTCATGCTTCAGACATGGTTGCATCTTGAGGTCCTTTCTTCTTAGGCAGTTAAATACGAGAATAAACAATTATGACATGTATTTTCCAATGGAGTAAACTTTTTACATGTAGATCTACACTATGGATACCTTTATGTCATCGGCGTTTGCGAACAAATTAAGAACGTTACGTCATTTCTTTCATGTATACAAGTAGAGATATCAACAGAGTTCTATGTCATTGTAATCGAACTAATGCCCACCATACAGATACTTTGAAAATTAAGTACATATATCAACAATAAATCCGGTTGATAGCAAGAGAAACAACTCGATGTAACTCCTGAGCTAATTCTGGGCAGCAGTTGCTTCCCTTTTGTTGAATCGATTTGGCTATAATCAAATAGTGTAAACTGTAAATACCATACTTACCAATATGCACTGTTAAAGTAAAATTGTGTTGTTTTTTTTTCTTTCAAAAGAACTGCATTAATGCAGTGTTATTTGTGGGACAGGCGTTGAAAAACGTAACTAAGATCATTGGATCGAAGAATATTAGTACGCACATAAATTGATATGGTTCGTCGACTTTTCGCTCAGAAATCTTGACCATGATTTTGAGTTGACAATGACAAAGAAAAGAAAGATTAGACACAAACTTTTTTTTTATTTCCAGAACGTTTTAGAATATTGACCCATCTAAATAAAATGTTAGAAATCGTTATGTCCTCAGTACCACTAGAGAAACAGCAATCGTATCAGGCCAGGAGAAGTAACTTTGACTTTGGAACACACAAGGTACTTGGCGATTTATTCTCTAGTACAATACGAAGCCACTATTCATAATAAACTGTTGAAGGGCTTGCCCAGTTTGGCAAAGCTCACAAAACGGTCCAATGGCTCTAATTCTTTGAACTTATCCGAAACAAATGTTTGTTGTAGTTTTATTGATGTAATAAATAAGCATGGAAGTTTATTTGTTTATATAAAAGTGTCGAATATGTTCCAGTGGCAGTGATAAACTAGATTTAGACAATATTCGACACAAACTTAAACATACTCCATTTTTACTGTAATTTGTAAATTAAGAATATTGTGAATTATTGATAAAGGAATGTGTCGAATTATGTGCATGCCTGTTCTAAATGTAAGCTGTCATAGGCGTGCCTAGACATACGCTCGTGCATTCACTTCGAAACATATCTTTAATTTAAGCCTACTTATTTTAGTTCAATTGTATCGAAAGCCATACGCTTATTGAGGCATATTCGAGTCCTTTTCCTGGGAAGAACCAGTACTTGGTGTCTGAAGAGAAAGATCCTTCGCACGCTCCCCGAGTAGGGATCGAACTCACCATCTCCCGACCGCAAGGCAGACACCATATCCATAACAACACTGCGAACAAAAGCCTCAAACATCTAATTTAGATAACTGACTTCATTACAATTAAAGTAAAAACTGGTGTCATTTTTTATAGACAGTATTTACAATACATATTTGCCCTTCAAGAAATAACGTGCCTTTCCAAAGCCCGCGCTATAGCCCGTCCCCTCTATCATAATGTACGTTTAACTGAGTCAACGCCCATGGCGGCTTGCATGATTAAATGATCTGAGTTTTAAGCAAATAATTACATGCATATTTTGTTGAAGACAACTCAAAATATGCGGAAATCAATGGGCAAATTTTCTAAAACAACGATTCTAACATGACGCTCGCTAATTATTTGATAGACAAAGAACAAAATTTCGTTGCTAAACTATCCAATATACAACGCAAAAAGATGTTCCGATTCTGAGCGGAGCATAGTAAAAAAAAGAATAGTTCCAATTACAATTGCAAGAATATATATCAAATCACGTTATAATCGAAATAATTTTCGGATTATCGTTGTTTATCGGCAATTAAACAACTCTTTGTTGTTCTGATGCGTGGCTATAAAACAACGCGGGCAAACGCCCTCGTGGTTTAATTTCTACGCATCAGGACTCCAAATAGTTGTTTATTGGCCGATAAACAACGCTAGATCGAAAATATTTTTTTTTAATTTATAAAAGGCTGAGTCGTTATATATTTACATTTAGCTCTTTAAGGCAAATGTATACGGCGGCATAGAGGGGACATCATCCCGGACATGAGAAATATTTTATTTATCACGTACGCAAGTGACTACTAACCAATGAGAAAACGTGAACTATCGGCCATATTTTCACAATGGAGGTCGGGAAAAGGTAGTTTCCTATAGACAAAGAACAAAATTCATCGTTGTTAAACTACCAACAAATAACCGAAAAAATAGTTCCGAAACTGTAAAAACTAGTTCGCATTGGAATTGCAGAAAGTATCGTAAGGTCATGTTAGAATCGAGTGTGTTTTGCATTATCGTTGTTTATCGGTTAATAAACACCGATGTGTCGTTCTGTTGCGGTATATTAAGCGCCCTCGTGGTTTAATTCATACGCATCAGATCTCCAAATCTTTTTTTATTAGCCGATAAACACCTATAAATAGAATATTATTTCTCAAATAAATACTTAAATAATTGTTATAATAATAATGATATTAATAATAAATGAAAATCGTATTTTAGTTATGATCTTAAAAATACAATATTAAGGAACTTTATAAATACGGAACCATAATTATGTCTTTTGTAAACATTATATTTTAATCCAGAGACTACCTGCAACCAAAAATAGCTTTCTTGTATGACACGCGATTTTCACGATTTCCTCGTGCGTTGTTGTTATCGATCGATCAGGCCACTTTCACTGACTGTACATGTACATGCACGAGGATATCGTGAATTTGCAGGACTCTCTCTACTGCAGTGAATGAACACTTAATGATTTTTTTCTATTACGACAACAACAACAACAATAATAATAATAGTTTCTAATCGCTTTCCATGTCGTCATCATAACCCATCATCAAAATCATGAACAACAACAACAATGTAATACTCATTCTTCAATGTGTCTTGCAAACGGAACGAACTACTTTTAATACATTTATAATCCAATAATTGTGCTGAGCATTTTATTCATTTTTAGCTCACCTGAGCACAACGTGCTAATGGTGAGCTTTTGTAATCACGTTATGTCCGTCGTGCGTCGCCCGTCGTGCGGCGTGCATCAACATTTCATTCAAACAACATCTCCTCCTCAACCGCTGGGCAGATTTTCACCAAACCTCACAGGAATGATCCTTGGGTGACCCTCTTTCAAAATTGTTTAAATCGTTTCGGTCCGCTGCATATCTAGGTCACCAGGGCTAAAAATAGATTTAAACTGCAAACTGCATGGCTGAGAGGTTTCAAATTTGGTATTTGGCATCTTCTAGTGATCCTGTACAAAGATTGTTCAAATGATGCCCCTGGGGTCAAAGCTTGCAACGCCGGGGGGGTCACATGGTTTATATTGACTTATATAGCAAAATGACTTAAAAATATTATCCCCTGAAACTGCTAGACCCAGAGGTTTCATATTTGGCATGTAACATTGCATAGTGGTCCTCTACAAAGATTGTTCAAATGATGACCCTGGGGTCAAAACTGGCCACGTCCCGGGGGTCACATGATTTATATAGACTTAAATAGCTTAATGACTTTAAAAATCTTCTTCTCTGAAACCGCAAGGCCTAGAGGTTTGGTATTACGTTGGTAACATTGTATAGTGGTCCTCAACAAAGATTGTTCAAATGATGCCCCTGGGGTCAAAACTGACCACGCCCCGGGAGTCAAATGGTTTGTATAGACTTAAATAGCACAATTACTTTAAAAACAAATCTCCTCTGAAACCGAAAGGCCCAGTGGTTTTATATTTGGTATGTGGCATTCTCTGGTTGTTCTGTACAAAGATTGTTCAAATGATGCCCCTGGGGTCGAAACTGGCCACGCCCCGTGGGTCACAATGTTTATATAATATTAAATAACAAAATGACTTCAAAAATCTTCTCCTCTGAAACTGCAAGGCCCAGTGGTTTAGTATTTGGTATGTTACATTGTATTGTGGTACTCTACAAAGATTGTTCAAATTATGCTCCTGGGACCAAAACTGGCCACGCCCGTGTGGTCACATGGTTTATATAGACTTAAATAGCAACATGACTTTAAAACTCTTCTCCTCTGAAAGCGCAATGTCCCAAGGTTTCATGCTTTGTATGTAACATTGTAAAGTGATCCTCTACAAAGGTTTTTTTTTAAATTATGCCCCTGGGATCAAACCTGGTCACGCCCTGGGGGTCACATGGTTTCTTTAGACTTATATGGCAAGTGAACTGCAAGGCTCAATTAATATATGCTTACATAGCAAAATGACTAAAATATTATTCTTAGAAACTGCAATGCCCAGAGGTTTTCTATTTGGTATGTAACATCGTACAGTGATCCTCTACAAGGATTGTTCAAATTATGCCCCTGGGGTCAAACCTTGCCACGCCCTTGGGGTCACATGGTTTCTATAGATTTATATATGGCAAGTGAACTTCTCTTCTGAAACTGCAAGGCCCAAAGGTTTTGTATTTGGTATGTAATATTGTATACATATCCTCTACAAAGTGTTTCAAATATGCCCCTTGGGTAGAAAGAGGCCACACCCTGGGGGTTACATGGTGTGTGTAGACTTAATGACAAAATGACTTAAACAAGTTACTTCTCTGAAACCTTAAGGCCCAGAGGTTTTGAAATTGGTATGTAACATCTTATATTAGTCTTCTACAAAGATTGTTGAAGTTATGCCACTTGGGTAAAACCTAGCCACGCCCCGGATTCACATGGTTTGTATAGACTTATATGGAAAGTGGAATTTACAAATCTTCTCTGAAACTGCAAGGCGCAGAGGTTTCATATTTTGTATGTAAAATTGTATAGTGGTCCTCTACACATATTGTTCAAATTATGCCCCTGGGTTTAGAAAGTGGCCATGCCCTTTGGGTCACATGGTTTATATAGACTATTAAAATTTTCTCCTGAAACGGCAAGTACCAATTCTTTATACTCATGTAAGTTGTTTAGTGCCATTTGGTCCTCTTGTTATTAGCCATTATGATGCCTTAAAATCAGGTAAGCGATCTAGGGCCATCGTGGCCCTCTTGTTTTATTTCATCAGCGTAATTTATTTCAGTTTTTGATTGTTAACCATCGTTATGGCGGATCCGTGGTCTAGTGGTAACACTGGCTTCACAACCCAGCGGTCGCAGGTTCACCCAAACCTACTAAATCGTCGTTCTCATGAGACGTCAAACCGAGGTGCAATGTACTAGGTGCTTCACACCAGGCATTCTAAGACCCTGGGTCACCTCTGGAACGGGGTGTCTCCTGTATCCCACATTATCCCCCATAATCCAACTAACAAGTCTTCTGGGGGCGATGTCCATATGGGAGAGAATCCCGCTGCACTCGATAAAAATGTAGTACACACATTCTCACACATCGTTGTCGCTCTGAAAATAGAATTTCTGGTGAAATGCATATTTTAGAAAAAGAAAGCACATTGATTTTACCGCTAAAAATTGTTCACGTCAAATGGAAATCTATCAAATATATAAATGTTATATTTTTTTATGAGAATCGTTTATTTATTTCTGTGAATATTCTGTACACCGTTGACATATTATTAGATATACGAGATACACTACCGTTCTACATAGCTAAATCGCATGTAAAGTCTGGGGCCAGTACATGTCTGCAAGATCTCCAGGACACCCCCTGTGAAGGGTTCGCACCCGGAACGATCCACTCGTAACACGATACGAGTAAGTCGTTACGTCAAAGTTGAATTGACAAAACGAATTACGAGGGTTTTCATATCGTGATATCTTGGAGCCATCTTGTTTCCCGACTGTATGTCGGCGTATACTATAATTACTCTCATAAATGTTACACAATCGTTGTGCATTTCAGTCTAAATAAAGTTCAAAGATATTATATTTTCTAACATGATACTTTTCTATAGGCAAAGAACACAATTATCGTTGTTAAACTATCCGAGAAACAACGCAAAAAGAAGTCCCGATTGTGATTGGAGCATAATAAATTATAGTTCTTTTACAATTGCAAAAATATGTGTCAAATCATGTTAGAATCGAAATAATTTTCGCAGTATCTTTGTTTATCGGCCAATAAACAACTTTTTTGTCGTTCTGATGCGTAGCTATTAAACCAGAACTCCAAATCGTTGTCTATTGGCCGATAAACAACGATAAATCGAACATTATTTTTTAAATGCATATTCATTGATGAATTTGGTTTTTTTCTTGGGATGTTTTTCGTTATTACAACGTTTGTAATCTTACAAGGTGAATCAATGTCTGCACATGGATGGAACCACTATCGGAACATATTTTTAACAAATCATATTTTTCACACACCTATGAAGAATAGGATCTCATTTGTCACATTTTTAAGTGCGAAGAATGTGATTGGTCTAAAAAGGGGTATGCGCGACGATCACAGAAGAATATAATGCATATCAAAAGCTGGATGCAATCGCAAACTTCACATAAATTGTGAAGTATAGGAATGTAATGTGTGAAGTATAAGATCTCAAGTTTCACACATGTGAAGAATGAGATCCTAGTTTTAACAGATGTGAAAAATATGATTTGTGAATAATAGGGTCCTACAAACCACACATGTCGAATAAGAAATCGTAATATGGAATGATTGATGTTGATTCCGTGTTCTGTATTATAATGTTATTAAATCAGTGATTTCATACAGGCACTGCTATTTGTTCGAGGTCAGCTGTATTGGCCCGTAGGGCCCGTAGGGCTCATGCCAATACAGCTGACCGAGGACAAATGACAGTGCCTGTATGAAATCACTTATTTAATAAGTATTTTATTAATCAACATAGCATTATTGACTAAAATTCCTAACCTCTTTAAGGTTATTATGAAGGATAATAAGACTAGATGAACAGTTGAATTGATACAGGAACAGCAGATCGTTTTATTTACTCATGCTAACTGATATAAGACGTGCATTTTTACTGATATTGTGCGTATTTAATTTATATTGTAAAGTTGATTAATAAATACATTCAATACTTTAGGTAGTTGGATTGTGTCAATTTGTATGGAAATTGTTGCGAAGTTGGGTTGTATACAAGTTATTAGTTGTATGGTTGTGCTGTGTTGTTTGTATTAGGTGGATATTTCAGTTTGTTTGTTGCGGAGTTGTGTCACTTGGTCGTGTCACATGGTTGTTGTCCTGGGCCGGAAATCACAAAGCTCCTAAGGGAAATCTTAGCATAGTTGTACTTAAGGGAAAATTTCTAACAAATTTCCTATGTAAAATATGATATCTACACAAAGAAGGCTGCAATATTAAACATGTAAGCAATATTTACAAGTTTACAACATTTTAATGTTAAAAGACCGATATATGAAACAGCCAGGGACTTTAGGAATTTCATGAATTTAAGGAATTAACTTAAGTTTTCCCTACGGAGCTTTGTGAATACGGTCCCTGGTTGGATTGGGCAGCTGAGTCTTATGTGTGTGTCTCTTGGTTGCGTGGCGTTGTTGCTTAGCACGGTCGTTGTGCCTTCACGATAAAGCAGGGGACCGTGGACCGAGTCCTCCAAATTTTTGCTAGGCCCAGCAAAATTTCTAAGTTATCTGGTTTCCCAATTAATGAAAGAATAAATGTCGAAACACATGAATGCTTTTAATTATTCATATAACAGAATGAATATACAAGAGAATGAAAGAAAATCTAGATCTACAAACTATGGTCCACTAAATTGTAGTCCGGTCCAGTCTATTTAGCTTGCTTGGTGGACCGACAGCCCACTGATTTTAAAATTGATTTGTGAAGACTGCTCTTCTATGTATCCTGTCGTTGTGTCGCTTAGTTGTGTGCCGTCAATGTGGTGTTAGCTTTTGATCCGTCGTTGTGTTTCTTGTATATTTTTCTTTCGTTATGTTGCTTAGTGATCCGTCATTCTGTCAGTTGGTTGTATTCCGTCGTTGTGTCGCTTGGTTGTATTCCTACATTGTGTCGCCTGGTTGTATTCCGTCTTTGTGTCGCTTGGTTGCATTCCGTCGTTTTGGTGCCTGGTCGTGTAACGTCGTTGTGTCGCCTACCTGTGTACCGTTGTTGTGTCGCGTGGTTGTGTTCTAAATTGTGTCGCCTGGTTGTATTCCGTCGCTGTGTCGATTGGTTATATTCCGTCGTTTTGGCGCCTGGCCGTGTTACGTCGTTGTGTCGCCTACCTGTGTACCGTTGTTGTGTCGCGTGGTTGTGTTCTAAATTGTGTCGCCTGGTTGTTTTCCATCGTTGTGTCGCATGGTTGTGTTCCGTTGTTATGTCGCGTGGTTGTGTTTCGTCGTTGTGTCGACTGGTTATGTTTGGTTGCTGTGTCGCCTGGTTGTGTTTCGTCGTTGTGTCGCCTGGTTGTATTCCGTCGTTAAGTAACTTGGTTTTATTCTGTCGTTGTGTCGCTTCGTTGTATTCCGCCGTTGTGTCGCCTGGTTGTACTCCGTCGTTGTGTCACTTGGTTGTATTTCACCGTTATGTCGCTTGGTTGTGTTCCGTCGTTTTGTCGCTTGGTTGTATTCCATCGTTTTGTCGCTTGGTTTTGTTACGTCGTTGTGACGCCTGGTTGTATTCTGTCGTTGTGTCGCTTGGTTGTATTCTGTCGTTGTATCGTCTGGTTGTGTTACTTACTCTGTCACCTGATTGTGTTACTTCGTTGTGTCGCCTGATTGTGTTACTTACTGTGTCACCTGATTGTAATACGTCGTTGTGTCGCCTGATTGTGTTACTTACTGTGTCACCTGATTGTGTTACTTCGTTGTGTCGCCTGATTGTGTTACTTACTGTGTCACCTGATTGTAATACGTCGTTGTATCGTCTGGTTGTGTTACTTACTGTGTCACCTGATTGTGTTACTTCGTTGTGTCGCCTGATTGTGTTACTTACTGTGTCACCTGATTATAATACGTCGTTGTGTCGCCTGCTTGTGTTACTTACTGTGTCACCTGATTGTGTTACTTCGTGTGTCGTCTGATTGTGTTACGTCGGTCGTTGTGTTGTGTTGTTTGGTTGTGTTCTTAATTGTGTCGCCTGCTTGTGATCCGTCGTTGTGTCGCTTGTTTGTGTTCCGTTGTTATGTCGCGTGGTTGTGTTCTAAATTGTGTCGTCTGGTTGTGTTTCGTCGTTGTGTCGCCTGGCTGTGTACCATCGTTATGTCGCCTGGCTGTGTTCCGTTTGTGTATCGCGTGATTGTGTTCCGTCGTTGTGTCGCCTGGTTGTGTTCTAAATTGTGTCGCCTAGTTGTGTTCAATCGTTGCCTCGCCCGGCTGTGTTCCGTCGTTGTGTCGCCCGGCTGTGTTCTAAATTGTGTCGCCTGGTTGTGTTCCGTTGTTGTGTCGCCTGGTTGTGTTCTAAATTGTGTCGCCTGGTTGTGTTCCGTTTTTGTGTCACCTGGCTGTGTTACGCTGTTGTGTCACCTGGTTGTGTTCCGTTGTTGCGTCGCCTGGTTTTGTTATGGTGTTGTGTCGCCTGGTTGTGTTACGATGTTGTGTAGCCCGGTTGTGTTACGCTGTTGTGTCGCCTGGTTGTGTTCCGTTGTTGTGTCGCCTGGTTTTGTTATGGTGTTGTGTCGCCTGGTTGTGTAACGATGTTGTGTCGCCTGGTTGTGTTCCGTAGTTGTGTCGTCTGGTTGTGTTACGCTGTTGTGTCGCCTGGTTGGATAAACTGTCACGGTGCGTATGTTTCCTGTTATTGGACATTGACGTTATTTTGATATATACATTGACGCGACTTGCCCCGCTTCTGTTATTCCATGTATGTTTGTTTGTTGATACGATTGAGCTATTTATTGTCGTTGAAATGCAACGAGTTTTCGTTTGTGTTTAATTTAAAGTAACAGGATATCGTTTAATGATGAGACTATTAAAACAGCTTAATGCTTTGTTAACATGAAGGAAGAGTTGTAACAAGACTCGTGTATATAACCAACGTTTTTCCATGTTTTACGTCGGAAAAGATTGTGTGCTTAATTGTAATGTCAGCAGTTTATGGTGAAGAAAATGTTTCTGCACGAGTATGGAAGAACAAGCATTGTACTTCTACAATTAATATACGAGGCGTATAGTGGGAAAAACGGTCTTAACGCATGTGCGTTAACTATCGTCCATGATTTGCCTGTGCAATCCGCACAGGCTAATCAGGGACGACACTTTTTGCCTGCAGTAGATTTACGTTGAGAATAGACTTCCTTGAAACAGAAAATACCATAAGAGTGGAAAGTTCGTCCCGGATTAGCCTGTGCGGACTGCACAGGTTAATCCAGGACGACATTTGACGGACATGCATTAAGCCCGGTTTTACCACACCACGCCACATATGTACATTTTATGATCTATTGATCAACTGCAATTGGGCTGTTGTCTAACAGTGTCCATATACAATACATATAGGCAATGCTGACGAAGCATAGGGTATTTCGCAGACGGAGAACTACAAATACACATTCACAGAGACTAGTCCATCCTTCCAGCCTCGTGCTGGACACGTACATCTGTCTACGTGATTGTCGTCTGCACCGTGTCACGTGTCCTTTTTTTCTGATAAGAAACATCCGTGTCTTGGATATAATATGGGTTTATCGACCTTACTTGTAAACCGGAAGTCTACCTGAAAATTAACATGGAAATATTCCCGATATTGAAGGCTGTTCATAGGGCGATCGTTTCACCTTGTACACGAATTGTTCAAGGGTGAGATATTGTGGTTTTACAGAGTCGTTGTATCACGTCGTTGCATCGCTAGGTTGTGTCACGCCGTCGCGTCGCTTTGCTTGGTTGTGTCATGTCGTTGCGTCGCTTGGTTGTGTCACGTCGTTGCGTCGCTTGGTTGTGTCATGTCGTTGCGTCGCTTGGTTGTGTCACGCCGTTGCATCGCTTAGTTGTGTCACGTCGTTGCGTCGCTTGGTTGTGTCACGTCGTTGCGTCGCTTGGTTGTGAAATGGCGTTGTGTCGCTCGGTTGTGTAACGTCGATGCGTCGCTCGGTTACGCCATGTCGTCGCATCGCTTTGTTGTGCCACGTAGTTGAATTGTTTGGTTGTATCACTTGTTGAATCGTTTAGTTGTGTCACGACGTGTAGTTGTGCCACTTCGTTTATTCGCTTGATTGTGCCACTTCGTTACATCGAATTGTTGTTTCATGTCATTGTATCGCTTGGTTGTGTCATGGTGTTGCATCGCTTGCTTATGTCATGTCGTTGCATCGTTTTGTTGTCACGTCGTTGCATCGTTTGGTTGTGTCTCGTCGTTGCATTGTTTGTGTCACGTCGTTGTATCGTTTGGTTGTCACGTCGTTAAATACCGTGACTATCATCATCGTTGAGGGCGTAAGTCACGCATCAGAACGACAAATACGGTACTTGTTTATCGACCGATAAACAACGATAATGCGAAATTTATTTTTCGAATCTTAACATGATCTGACACGTATTTTTGCAATTTTAATTAGAACTACTTTTTACTATGCTTCTCCCCGGACTTCGTTCTGCGTTGTTTTTTTATCAATGATAATTTCGTTCTTTGTCCATAGAAAAATCAGCGAGTAGCATGTTAAAATTGTTTGTTTGTAAGGAACTTTGCGCAAAACGTTATGAATGAATTTGCAAAAAGTTGTCTGAAACAGTTGGAAATTAGCAATGAACAAATGATTGGATTTTGTTTGTGATCAAGGTTATGTCTAGATCAGGATACTTTTGGAAAAGATCCTTTATTTTTAGGAGATGTTTACGTTTTGCTGTGTAACTCTTAATTATACCATATTTCTGAAGGGTTTCTTTGCTTTTCGGTATTCAATAACTGTGATATCAGAAAGCTGACTGGTGGGCGGAGCCTAATATGCAAGATTACCATGCAATAAGTAGCGTGCGGTATATTGAAATTTAGTTGTAATTTATACGCACGCTACTTATTGCACTGTAAGTTTTCACATTAGGATCGCGCACCAGAAAAATTGAAAGAACTGTTCTGGATTGATTTTTTTATTAAAACAAATAAACTCTTAACAGTGAACGGGGTGAACATGTCGAACTCAACAAGTTATAAAGAATTAGAAATTGAATGTGCAGCCTGTGAATGACACAGATCCGGAGGCGTTCGCGAGCTTGCTTGTAATGTCCGTTAGAGCACTACTTTTCTCCACTGAATACTGATTTCTGTTTTATTATCTTGTCACATTTCACTTTGGCATTAGGATCTAGAGCAGCCAATATCTCCTTGAGAACTGTCTCTCCGGCCCGCTTGTACTTCCGAACGCCGGCCGTAGAGCGTTGGCTGGTGCGCGCCATGATCTCCTGCTCGTCCACTCCTTTATTGTAGAGTTCTGTGGCGCACGTACGCTTTCCGCTATGATTCGTGAACCTGCCCTTAAGACCGCCCAGGGCAACAATGTCCTTCATGAAGTTACCGAGGGTATTGACTCCCACAGGATGCTTGCCGTACCTAAGACACTCACAGTGGCCTGCGATAGAGCGGTCCAGAATTTCCAAGCGCATCCAAGTAACTCATGAAATGGTCTGCTATCGACCTGGGCCCTGAAAATAGAACAATAAGAAAAAACTCAGCATGGGTCCGAATTAACTTTAAAACCTAAATTCCTTTCCCTAGATTTTGCTCCTGCAAATGAAGTAAAAATGTATTAGTTATGTAATGTGCGTTGTTAAGAACGAGTCGCCCGGTTAGCTTATATGGTAAAGCGCCGTTTTCCGACGGTCGCGGGTTCGAGAACCGCACCGGGTTCACCTTTCATCCATAGTAACGACTATTAAAATCGCTGTGGATATGGTGTCCGCCTAGCGATCGGGAAGTCCCGGTTTCGATCCCCACTCTGGGAGCGTTCTCAAGATCTTCCCCAAAGACACCAAGTACTGATTCTACCCAGGCAACAGACTCGAGAGTGTCTCTATAAGCCTGAGGCTTTCGATGCGATCGAGTTAAAATAAATACCGTAGGTTTAATATAAAAATAGAAAGAAATAATTCGCTTACCTTCTGTGCAGTAGTGTTTTATATCTTTTCGTTGCAGATGTCGATGCCCGAGTCCACGTTTGAATGTCTCGTTATCCCTTCCTAGGAATCTAACGTACTTCCCGATCTCATCTTCCCCAATTTCAAATTTTCGTAGACCAGGTTGCCTTGCTCGTCACGTCCGCGTAGACCGAAGAGTTTGCACACGTAAAAGAATACTGTGTATTGCAACCGTTTAGCATCGCCTTTTCCAAAAACGCCCAAATTCCACAATTTCTCTTCATCGTCATCGTGGGTATTTTACATCTGCACCCACTCCCTACTCTAATAAATCCTTCATTTGAGTGTCAATTGTCTTTCTTAATGGACAGAAGTCAGGATCGTTTTCATCGAGGAAATTTTTGTCGTACACATTTCTGTCCCGAAGGTAACGCAAAAGTCCACAAATAATCAAATAAAGTGTGTTGCTTGTGTAGTAATCTCCTGTTTGATTTCGCACTTCCAACACAAACCTCTGCAGCCAGTGGTTCATCTCTTCTTTGCTCATAGAATCTAGGTCGGGAATATCACCTCCCCGTTTTTTCCTCCATTTGTCCATCGCGTACTTTTTCAGTGTTTTTGTTATTTTTTGAAGCATTGAGGCTATAAATGTCTTCATCGGTCACCGGCTTTGCAAATCTGGTTGGAGTACTGGAGAGCGGTTTCTGATGGAGGACCGTGGCGGCACTTTCGGCTTCAACAGCATTTTCGGTTGCTCCACCACCACTTCCGGTTGCTTCAACACCGCTTGCGGTCGCTCGCGAGTCACCATTGGTCTCTTCTGTCTTTATTAAGTCCAAAACTCCAATACAACTTCCGGTTGCTCCAAGACCACTTCCGGTTGCTCCAAGACTACTTCCGGTCGCTCCCTAGTCATCCTCGGCCTCTTATGTCTATATTAAGTCCAAAAACCCAAGATCAAAAGACACGTTTGCATCATAATCATACTGTCCATTAGGATTTTCTATTTCATCCACAGCTTGTGAAAGAATGAGATTTTCATGCGAATTTTCTAAAGATGTCATTTCGAGGTAGTCAAACTCCATGATATCAGCAATCTGACTCAAAATTAAATCATCTGAATCTAAGGCATCCATAATGAAGTGTTTATCCCTTGAAATCCTAGACTATAATGACTGCACTGAATGGACACCTGGCGACAGCGCTAAAATTTGGAAACGACACTCATGATTCCAGGCATGCCAGACATCACGTGACCTAATGACGGCGCTAAATTTGGAAACGAAACACGTGTTAGACATTACGTGACGTCTAGGAAACACCCATGGGATCGGCATCGTGGAAAGTTGCGATTCGATAGGTTAATATGGTATAAAACACGTGTAGCACCCTTAGACCTCAATATGTTAATTATTTAATCTCGCCCTGAGGGCTCGTTAAATAACTAACATATTTCGGTCAAAGAGTGCTACAACTATTACTTATCTCATACAGCTTACGTTGTTATAATCTTCTGAGAACTTATTAGTCGGTTTAATTTATGTACAAGATACAAGAACATGTTAAATAACAGTGAATTCTAATTATTCTGTTTCATACGAACACAAACTGTTGATATTTGGTTGTGATGGTTGTGTCCGGACATATTGGAATTAGTCCTACTTATGTATATAGACCCATTCCGCGCCCCGGTTTTGTAAATAAATATCACAGCTACGCCCGTCCAAATGCGTCTCAAAGCTCTGCTTGTGTGGGTCAGGTCGAGCTGACGTGTAAACCGGAAGTTTACAGACCGGAAGCAAATGACTCATACGGACCGTCCTGACTTAGGTCCAAATCCGGCTTCCTCCATATTGACTGGTACACGTGCGCCGTGTTTTGTTGACGACGGAGAAGAATACGATTAGCTACTTGTGATTTACGCACATAACAAACAAAGTAGATCTATTGTTTCGCATTCCCGCCCCCGCACAAACTCATGATCATGTTTATTACACCTTAACTACGTTGAAAATAAGCCTAAATAAGTATATGTTTTTGGAACACAACATCACCAACAACCATTTATTATCTCTTAAGCATACAATTGCTTTTTAGCCAAATGTAAAAGTTAACACAAGTGGTATACATGGATGAGAAAAATATTAAATTAGGTATTGATATAAGTTAACAATGAAAATATGTATCCCTAACAAAGTAATACATATCACAGTGCTTTGGAACATGTGCACGACAGATACTAAATATCAGTGGACGTTAATTGCAACCTTTTTGTCAAAATCTTCAGACTATGCATTTCTTTGTCAGACTAAACTCGTATTATAGAATTTCCATATTTTTTAAACATTTATAAATACCAGCATGTAACTCTTAACTTGGATAACACGTGACTTAAGGGCTTAACAACAATATTGCGTGTCCCCCTCCCACGAAAAGAAATATTGTTGACTTCGTTGATGTAAATGGACCATTGTGAAACTGGACCTGCAAACGCTCGTCTGATGTTGAGTATGAGAATTTCTAACACAAACCTTAAAAACCTATACAGCAGTATAACATTCACAGAAATAATCAGTGCTGAAAACAACGCGAGGCTGAGGAATGTTTGTGACCTCGCAACTAGGCTTTCCGCAGTATTAAAGTTATGCATCTGCATTTTTTTCAGTTTTTGCTTGTAATTTGTAACAAAAAGAAAGTTGACCATAATTTTTATAATAATTGCTTTCTCGTATAATAGTTTTCTTGATTATTACAAAGTTTAAAATCTTTCTTCGTGATCGTCACAATCACTCTGTACAATCTTTATTCGTGATGATACCAAATTAAACGGTAACTTTTCCTGATGATCACGTAATGTACGATATTGTTCACTATGATCACTAAGTGTACGGTCTTTATTTGTGATGGATAGATACTGTACTACCTTCTGTTGTGACGGTCAGTATACGATACATTGTTTGTGACGATACCATTCTATATGATATTTGTGTATGATGATCACTTAGTGAACCGTCTTTATTCGTGATGATCACACGTGTAAGATCTGTATTACCCGCGATCACTTAGAGCACAGTCATTATTTGTACGGCCTTTATTCCCTATGATCACTAAATGTTTTTTTCTTGATCACTTAGTAACAGATCATCAACCATTCCCCTACTGTACGATCTTTATCCAATATGATCAAAATTTTAAGACACATTAATAAAATGTCCTGATATTGCAATGGTGTGTGCTGCCATTGCTTGTGATAAGCTAAACTAAATCGTTGACGATTCAGACCGATAACACTCAAAATCTATACTAAAAGTTGTTGTGTTGGTGGTGTTTTTGTTGTGTTACGTCGTTGTGACGCCTGGTTGTGTTACGTTGTTGTGTCGCCTGGATGTGTTACGTTGTTGTGTCGCCTAGTTGTGTTTATGTTGTTGTGTCGCCTGGTTGTGTTACGTGGTTGTGTCGCCTGGTTGTGTTACGTTGTTGTGTCGCCTGGTTGTGTTACGTCGTTGTGTCGCCTGGTTGTGTTACGTTGTTGTGTCGCTTGGTTGTGTTACGTTCGATATGTCGCCTGGTTGTGTTACGTCGTTGTTTATCCTGGTTGTGTTACGTCGTTGTGTCGCTTGGTTGTGTTACGTCGTTGTGTCGCCTGGTTGTGTTACGTCGTTGTGTCGCCTGGTTGTGTTACGTCGCTGTGTTGCCTGGTTGTGTTACGTTGTTGTGTCGCATGGTTGTGTTACAATGTTGTGTCGCCTGGTTATGTTACGTCGCTGTGTCGCCTGGTTATGTTACGTCGCTGTGTCGCCTGGTTATGTTACGTCGTTGTGTCGCCTGGTTATGTTACGTCGTTGTGTCGCCTGGTTATGTTACGTCGCTGTGTCGCCTGGTTATGTTACGTCGTTGTGTCGCCTGGTTATGTTACGTCGCTGTGTCGCCTTGTTGTGTTACAATGTTGTGTCGCCTGGTTATGTTACGTCGCTGTGTCGCCTGGTTATGTTACGTCGCTGTGTCGCCTGGTTATGTTACGTCGTTGTGTCGCCTGGTTATGTTACGTCGCTGTGTCGCCTGGTTATGTCACGTCGCTGTGTCACCTGATTGTGTTACAATGTTGTGTCGCCTGGTTATGTCACGTCGCTGTGTCGCGTGGTTGTGTTACAATGTTGTGTCGCCTGGTTATGTCACGTCGTTGTGTCGCGTGGTTGTGTTACAATGTTGTGTCGCCTGGTTATGTCACGTCGATGTGTCGCGTGGTTGTGTTACAATGTTGTGTCGCCTTGTTATGTCACGTCGTTGTGTTGCCTGGTTGTGTTACGTCGCTGTGTCGCCTGATTGTGTTACAATGTTGTGTCGCCTGGTTGTGTTTCGTCGTTGTGTCGCCTGGTTTTGTCACGTCGTTGTGTCGCCTGGTTGTGTTACATCGTTGTGTCGCCTGGTTGTGTCACGTCCTTGTGTCGCCTAGTTGTGTTTCGTCGCTGTGTCGCCTGGTTGAGTTACGTCGTTGTGTCGCTTGGTTGTGTTACATCAGCGTGTTGCCTGGCTGTGTAAGTGGCACTTGGTTCTTAGACATGTTTATGTTGCATGATTGTAATCACGTGCAAATGATTGTGTTTCTTGTTTCAGTAACTCCTGATAGTGGCGTGAATGGGTCGCGTGATAATGTTATAGATGTAAAATTATTGATAATAAATTAACAAAACATATTTGTTTTAACTATTTGGAAATGACCCTAGTGCGAAAAAGCAACCATCTTGTTTAATACATAACACACTTAATTACAAATAATGTGCATCTTACATGCAAACATATTTATCTTATGTTTCTCTTGTTACTTATACATATTTTAAATTATTATCTTAATTGCGACGCGTTTCGATATTAATAATTTTTTTTTTTTTTTTTTTTAAACAGATATGATTTTTCAAATAATATTGCATACTGTCGGTAATACTGTTCAATTTCCAAAATTGAATGTAAATTTCAAAAACATAATAATTCATATGTAATTACAGAAAAAAGCATTATTAATGTCCGCAATGTTTTAGGAAATTTCGGAAATAACAATCATTTTGAAATAACAATCATTTTGAAATAACAATCATTTTGAGTCGTTTTCGAAACAGTCAATGCAAAAGCATAGCAATTCATAATATTATAAAAGTGTATTTCATAACTGGAATAAAAAAAAACTATAACAAAGGTATAGTTTACGTTCAAGGGACTTTGTTAACGAATAATTGGTTTCCTATTGCACAATAAATGATATCAGATGATAGTAATGCGCTATGCTTAGACATGTACATTAAATCAGGGACCTATAAAAACAAAAATTTGTTTATAGGTCCCTGATTAAAAAATGATAAATAATATAATACATAATGAGATATTTGATAAAAACATATCAGAAAAAGTGATTGAACAAATAAAACCCCAAGCGTGTATCGAACTCACGACTTAGGAGCCATACGAAGAAATAACAGTAGACAGCGCTTTAAACACCTGCACTATTTTGCTTTGTAAGGGAACATGTGTAAGTTCTGCTTGTACAAAAATCTCACAATTCTGACGTCAAAATGTGAACATAAAAAGGGCCACGAAAACACGACCTGTATTATAAATGATTCTTATCTCAAAATGTGAAAACTTGTTTGCCATTATATATAACTTATTTTATTATATGCTAGTTTTAATATCTTAATTTCAGATTTAAAAAAAAAACAACAAAAAACCCCATTGAGGAACTTTTCGTTGACATAGTCCCTTTAACGGAACGTGACGTCACAATCATTTGTCACAATAATTAAAACAGATTCATTAAAACGTATGCTTCTTGAAAAACAACAGCACGAAATGATACCAGGTCTCATAACACCACACTAGAGTAATATCCATTTATAGTTATATACCTTACCCTACAACGCATTTGTCAATAAATCCTGTGAACTTTCACTTTGTATGCAACATAATATATATGTTTCGCTTTTGTATGATTGATATAAAACGCTCATTCTAACATGACACGCGCAGAGTTTTCTATACACAAAGAGCACAACTCACAGTTGTTAAACTACCAATAAACAACCCGAAAAAATAGTTCAAAACTGTAAAAAATAATTTGCATTGTTATTGCAGAAAATGTTGTCAGGTCATGTTAGAATCAAAATAATGTTCGCATTATCGTTGTTTATCGGTTAATAAACCCCGATTTATCGATCTGATGCCGTATATTAAACCACTTGGGCTAACGCCGTCGTAGTTTAATTCATACGCATCAGAATTCCAAATCGTTGTTAATTAGCCGATAAACAACTCTATAAATCAAACATCGTTTCTTTAATAATGTACGCAAAGCATGTCGGTTCCAAACGGACACGGAATGTTGTATTTAGTGGATAATATCGTACAAAAAAAATCGGAGTAGTGCAACGGATCGGGAGATCGTGAGTTCGAACTTTTGTGTGTGTGTGTGTGTTTTTTTGCATACTCATTAGTTTTTCCAGATAGTGGTGAAAAACATCATACACATATGAACGTATACATAAAGGATCACAAATCAACCAACAGCTTGCAGTCACTGACGCATTTGTGTTAATTCATGTATAAAGTAACAGTGTCAGACCGCATGTACATGTATGTAATTTTCTTTATTAAAATTGAACTACATGCATATAATTATTTGTGCGTTTGTGATAAACAAGAATGACCATGTTCATTTTCTTTACTTGCATGTATTTATCGATTTCTAAAAAATTGGTCCGTGAGTTATAAACATAATTTCCTTTCAACGTTTCTCCTGCCCAGGCGTCAGAATACGCTTGTTGGGCGGTACAAAGACTGGTCTATAATTCCTGCCTGGTTCTTGACATGTGGAACTCTCTTCAGCACCAATTGTCGTCTGCACGTCTGCTGCGTGTCGCATTTCCTGTTTTGAGTTGCGGATTAGTTCGAGCTGGTTCGTGAACCGGACGCCTACAAACCGGATGCGAGTGATTCCGTATGACCGGTACACGTGCACCAAGCTTCTCGGCGACATCGAGTGCACGATCTCCTTGAAATAATCTATTGTGCATGTCTTCAGTCTATTATATTCTGGCGTTGTAAAGAAACCGCGATTTTTTTGCTTCTGCTGCCGATTAACGCACCTTACATTAAAGTATTGTCTGGCCTCCCAAAAACTTTAATACTTTTTGTTTCCCGACCAAACCGAAAAAAGGCCACGACTCTACATGTTTTTGATATTTGTGTACATGCAACGTAACATGACAGGACTCTTCTGATATTGGCAGCGAAGTTTAAAGGGGCTTGTTTTTTATTTGTGTACGATCTTTGTTCTTGAGGTTTACTTATTGTACGATCTTTATTCATGAGGATTATTTGTATATGATCTTTATTCGCGAGGAATACTTAGTGTACGATCTGTTTTTGTGATGATTACTTCATGTACGATCTTTAGGCTTGACAATGATTACTGTATGTTCTACCAAATCTGACATTCCATATTTAACAAAAAGACAATCTCGAATGCATGTTATTTAATAATTTATTTCACTTTTTATTAAAATGAGCAATATTGTGTATATAAACGTGTGGGAAAAAATAGATACAGTGATAAATAAATAACCACATTGGTTTGTGGTGAAACTGTTATAACAAGAACAGTCGTCGTGGTAGTTTTTGTCAACATGTGTTCTTTAAAATGTTGATCAGGTCATTATTTAGTAATTTATTATTAGACTTTAGGCGTAATAATAAAGAATATTCTTGAAGCTGCTCGTTTCTAAGAACGCTGTTAATTGGAATATTTCTTGGTATTCTGCAACTAAAATTACGAAGTTCTTTATTTAGAACGATTTGTTAATGACAACAGCGACATTTGTACCCGGCATATTTGCGAACGCAGAACTAGTGTTTATTGAGTCTGAGTCTAATTTTTATTCTTAAGGCTAATAATGGGATGGCGAATACGGGCCCAGATGTCCGGTTCATGATTATTACTTGAAATGTGAATTTCATGTACATAATGTACAATCAAGCATGAGTGTCGAAAATAGAGAATGGGCACTTGTTGACTCGACGTCGGAATCAAGAGACGTGAGTTTCCTACGATGTTACTAATTAGTTTTGAAATGCATTCAAGTGCAGTTTGTTGCAGACCTTGAACATTGGAACAATAAGAAAGCCTAGATAGTGTTGCTAATTTTATTTGTAGCGTGAGAGGCCGGGGTTTTATAAATTACAAATTATATTAGTCTGTACCCAAATCACACACACCTGCTTTATTTTTCGTATTTTACTACTGTATATTCAGACTCGTTTTATCATCAAAAACACAAATATGTCCTAAGATATAAATGAATATTTTCTTAAAATGTAATAAATTAAACTTTTGTTTTAATATATTTTTGAACTTGTATATTACAAATCTTTTCAGATAATTAAGATTTATTTCAGAACAAAAAAATAACATACTTATTGAACTGAAATTATTGGTGCACTACATCCACGTGTGTATCTTCGAACTTCCGCTCATGTTGTGTGCCATGTGTGCTCTTATATAATAAAAAAAATGACAAAACGAATTCTTTTGAATATACAGATTTCAGCATGTGCTATAACAGCAGAAGACAATTGTAACACATATGTTTTCATCCATCGTCATAAATTTTAATGCAAACATTCCAAAATGAATCGATTTTAATATTAAACATAGACAATAATTTTCAATTCATCATTGTTTATCGGCCAATAAACAACGATTTGTTGTTCTAATGCGTAGAATTTCAACCATGATGGCGGAAGCCCGAATTGTCTAATAGCGACGCATCAGAAAGACAACATTTTTTCGATTCTAACATGATTTGACATATATTTTTGCAATTGTTTTCCCCAATTGGAACTACTTTTTACATTACTCCGCTCAGAATCGGAACTACGTTCTGCGTTGTTTATTGGTTAGTTTAACGACGATTTTGTTCATTGTCTAGAGAAAAAAAATAGCGAGTATAATTTTTTAGAATATATTATAACCTGGTGACGAAGCAGATTAATACAATCGAAACATAATAATATTATGAAAATTGATGATTTAAGAAATAGTTTTCGATTAAGCGTTGTTTATTAGCTTATACACGTTTTGGAATTATAATCATAAGGAATCAACAAACGCTGTCGGGGTTCAATAACCGCCCATCAAAACGAAAACCCATACGATATTAAAATGCGACAATTATTTCTATTTTGGCATGATGTGACAAATGAACTCTGCAAATTCTGTATTCTACAGTGTGCGGAGCATGTTCACGTTCACACGCGCGACTGTCACAGTTACGTCATTCAGTATCTTAATCAAATTCATTGTTGCATTAGTTTCCTTTATAATATGTGAACGAATGACGTCAGTTTTTAGACTATTTGTTAACGTTGTTTATTTAAAAATAATAACACGGCACGCGGCTAGTTTTCCATAGATAAAAAAAGGAAAATAACTGCGGGCTATTCTGCAACAAATTATGGGCGATGCCTAATGTTTTGAAAATAGTTCCGGAATTTCGAAGAAATTGTTCCGTAAAATGCACGTGCGTAAACGCGCGATTGCAAAATTGTGACAAACAAATCATTTCTGCAATAAAACAAATCATTTCTGCAATAAAACCACAGTTGTACTGCATATTTTTTATTTAAATTCACAAAAACGTTTACGTTTTGTTCATATGCTTTTAATTTGTACTTGTTAACATAATTGACGGGTAAGCGTTTGTTATTGCGGTAATAACCAACCGTTCCGCTGCCTGATATCAAATCACTCGGCTATCGCCCTCGTGGTTTAATTCCTACGCAACAACAAGAACAACAACAATAAGGTCGCAGTGGTGTAATAGATATGGTGTCCGCCGTGCGATCGGGAGTTCGTGAGTTCGATCCCTACTCGGGGAGCGTTCCAATGATCTCTCTCATCTCTATCACAAGTACTGGTTCTACCCAGGAAACCGACTCGAGAGCGTCTCAGTAAGTTTCAGGCTTTCGACACAATCGAGCTCAAATAAATAGGTTTAAACTTAACCTAACAACAACTATAAAAAAAATAATGTTTTGGCCTAATATATCAATCATGATAGTATAACAGTATTGCAATCAAATTAATAACAACTTTTTTTTATATTCCTGGCACATTTTGTCCAATATTTTTCTTTACTTTTTATGAAACGTATTCCAGAAACATCTTAAGTTTAACTTAAAATATTTTCACTTACAGAATTAACAGCAGTTTGTAATACATTAATAATTAATAAACACTTAGCACAAAGCCATCTAAATATGAAATAAAAAGTTTATGAAATATATATTAGGCGCGTCGTGGGAAAACAGGGCTTAATAAATGTGCGTAAAGTGTCGTCCCGGATTAATCCAGGGCGGCACTTTCCGCCTACAGTGGCTTTTTGTTTAGAAGACACTTCCTTGAAACAGAAAATACCTTAAAAGCGGAAAGTGCCGTCCGGGATTAGCTTGTGCAGACTGCACAGGCTAATCCGGGGCGACACTTTACGCATAGCATTGAGTCCGGTTTTCCAACGACGCTACTCATATGTTGTTAACGTTAAAGGTAAGATTTTAGTTCGAATGTGTCTGGAATGCGGCACATGTTTATCACAATGCAAGATATTATCAGTCGTCCTTAATGTTTGGTATGTTTACATCTGGAAAAATTCTGATTGGTCAGTTTCGTCTGCCAAAAATGCAACATGTAAAACACGTGCATGCAGACCGTGACATCATTGTAATCAGGGGCGTAGCTAGACCGAACTGGACCATACCCTACTCACAGTAAAAAGTTTAATTTACGCGTCTTTCATTTAGTAAGAATTCTAAGCGTTTATTTAATAAATTAAATCTAAAGAATAAAACATATTTAATCCGATAGATGATACAATGTTATTGTCATTGTATTTCAATGTTTGTTCATGTTATTTGCCCTTCTTATAGCTTGGTAAGCATAAGGTGCGAAATTAACTTTGCATAGTGACGCCCCTGGTAATCCGATTTGTTTTTACTATTTCGGTATAACAAATTTACTCAGGGCGTTTTCCACGTGGATTTCAATGAGCGTTCTTTTTCACAAGTGATTGGCGTAAAATTTGCATCGCGGTTTTTGATTGGGTTCCTTATGTTGAAACATCGATTGTGATTTGGCGATGTTTACTGCGCATGAATACATTGAAATACAACGCACCATTTGTTCGTTGTTCCCGGACAAGATGGATGTCAGACAATCTGACACAGCAGACTACTTCAACTCATAACTCCAAACATGTGGTTATAATGGCTAATCATGTAAATGTAAGTCTAATACGTGTTGTATTTTCAGTTTGTATAAATAAGACCTGAATAGTTTTATTCAGTTAAATTTAACAATTAAGATTGTAAAATATGTTTGCACTGTTATTTTGTACGTTAATTGAGTGAATTATTTCTGTTTATATTGCATTTCAATCCAGCGAGATGTTATCGTGTGTATTTTTGTAAAATTTGCTCTTGTTTGAATTTACGAAATGTTGAGACACATGCTACACGTATTTACACAACTTTGTACAGTTAAACTTCTTTTCGAACATAATACTGTTTTATGTTGCCAAGTTTTGGTAGCATAGACACATTTTGTTTTCAATACATACACATTTCTTGTTCTAACCCCCACATTTTATGTCACGTGATCCAAGACGCCAATTAGTGTCTGTCTCATATAGACGCTTTCTTCCGGTTCCAGTCTTTAGGCCGCCAAGTTGACAGGTTTCATCGATCTCGTGCAGACGCATTTCGCGCTTCGACGGTGCTCCTGTTCCGAAGCGATTGCGGGCACGAGGCCGGTTGCTATTGGATACCAGAAACAGAGAAGTCATAATTAAATCACGTATTCACGTAATTTACAAGTATAAATCAGCAAATAGGCAAAACGGAAAATACTTTTTTTTCAGTTAATAAAAAATGAATATTAAATCTTTTAACTACAAAGTGTGAATCTTCTTAAGCGTCTAATGGATTATTACGTTAAATACACCCTTTCGATATTGTTGACATAAATGGCACCTTTAACTCAAAATTCGGGTTTGGGGTGTACAAGAATTAGGCTTTATAGATTTTATAGATGGGTGACATTTGTATGAGTTATTAACATTAAAACTGATTTTATCTTGTCGGAAAAGAGGAGTGTTTGTTTCATTGAATTCTCAAGCCAAGGCCCTGTCAAATCAGGCGACAAGATGAAAAGGTCGCCCCCACCTTGCCGTCTGACTTGTCAGGGTCATGACCTGGGAGTTCAAACGAATAAATACTAGTCTCTTCTGATGATAATAATGGACCTATCAATATTTTCCCCGGGGGGGGGGGGGAGCAGCGGGCAGACCTAGGGGAATTTGACAAATTCTTTTTTTTTTTTTGGGGGGGGGTCTAATTCCCCACCCTAGAGCCAAGTATATTTGTCTAAATCCCCTCAGTGGGAGATGCTATATATCTATCAAATGGCCCGGGGGCGTATATCACCGGGATCTTAAATCCGACCAAAGTCTATTTCTCCGGGACCCAGAATCAATTTGCGTGTCAATTTCCCGCCTGTTGGGAATCGCGTGCAGTCGAAAGTCCCGTATATGCCCGCCGCTCCTCCCCAGGGGGAAAACATTGATGCATAAAAGAAAAGTTCAAAATGCCCGAGTTTTAGCTGCCATTTACGTTTATAATAATACCAGTGATGATGATTATGGATGGTGACGGTGCTGCTGCTGCTGCTGCTGCTGCTGATGATGATTTATATTACCTTTCACAAGGCACTTAAAACAGAATAACATGATAATATTACTAGTTTATATGTAATTATTACTAGTATATAATATGTTATATTTTACCGTAGTTCATGCATCTAAAATAATTAATGATTTATTAATTTGTCTATTGAATTTCTGCTTTGTATTTCTGATGTGGTGACCGAAGTGATCGCTATGCTGCTGAAGTGCCGTCTCTTCGACCTCTACTCTAACGATGCTTTGGACAACAAGAAAGCAGTGCGGACCAGCGCTGGTTGCAGACGACAATGATGGCGGCGTTAGCACTAGCTAAGTTTTATTTTCATTCTGTTGATGACTGAGAATTTTCATACTTAGCAGACGATAGCCGATGCTCGGTGCAGAAAGGCTGTCGGCATGCATAGTTCGATGTGTAAGACGACCGGAAATGGATGCAGTCGACAATGGATGACGGCGATGAACTAAGCTACGTGTTATTTTTCTGTTATAAATGTAATCCCCATAAGATATATTACTTCAAAGAATATGCGTTTTAGTTGATTTTGTAAGATACCCAGAATCCATTTGCGATTTCGACAAAAACACGCGTGTGTACATAAGCTGCTGAAAATTAGATTTTCAAGTAATTCGATTTCACATGAATAAAAATTCCCAGGAGGCGCGTCTTTTTTTATGAAATATTCATTGAATTCAAATTCCGTTATGCACAATGTCTTTTATAGCAGAAGATATAAAATAACTGTTTGTTGTAGTCCTACTTTCAGACGATGCAGACGACAATCCAAGCTGGATGCAGACGACAACGACGCATGCGCAGGGAATTAAGGGAGGACAACAATATGACAATAAAAACCAACTGATTCGATGACTTTGGGCGGTAACGTGTGTGTTTTTTTCGCGTGATATTAAAATGTAGGCATTGAGTTGCCGAAGAACAACATTATGCTTCTATCGAATAAATGTTTTTTAACTTTTTTTTAACTAATGGTGCGATTATTTAAATTGTATTTCATTTAAAGTAAACAAGTTATTGAATGGCAGTAACGGTCGATATATTTGAAGTTTAACTATTGTTTTTGTAATTCTTGACGAAAATAAACGAACTATTTGATATACGGCCTGCTTTCAGACATTGCAGATGCCAATGCCGAGCTGGGTGCAGACAACGAACTTGCTTCCGTGACGACCATGACGCATGCGCAGGAAACCTATGGAGGACGTCACGATAATGAAAACCAATTGATTCGACGAGCGTGGACGGTAACGTGTTGTTATTTTTATTTTAAACTGTTCTTACTGTTTTTCGCGTGATAATATATATATAATAAAATCATTGCTATGTGGAAGATAATTATCATGTCTCAATATTCAGTACGTTTAATTTCACTCGTTTGTGTTTTTTTTTTGGTAATACATTTAAAGATACTGAGCGGTGGTAGCGGTCAGTACACAAAACCTTGAAGTACAGTATTGTAACTTTGATGGTTAACACTCTAGGTTGCCTATTATGATAATGTTTAATTTATTATATGTTAGAAGCCTTTGTAGCACCCTTTAGACAGACAACAATCCCACCCCATTGCCGAAGACAACCACACCCTGTAACGGAGGGCAACCACTTCCCGTTACCGAGGACAACACACCCCGTTGCCGACGACAACCACACCCTGTTGCCGACGACAACCACACCCTGTTGCCGACGACAACCACACCCCGTTACCGAGGACAACCGCACCCCGTTACCAGCAGCAAAAACACCCCGCTGCCGAGGACAACAAAATCCCTTTGCAAACAACAACAACACCCCGTTACCAAGGACAACCACACCCCGTTGCCAACAACAACTCCCCGTTACTAACAACACCCCGTTGCCAATCCCAGCAAGATGAATACAGCAAAATTAAATGCCCGTGATTTCCGTAAGATCAACTTTATATTTCTGCTAATGTCATGTTTTAGCTACACACATTATGGTAATTTTAAATGGTCGGTTTAAACATTAAAATTTATCTAGAGAGAGATAAATAGCGGAACGATGAACGACGAAAATGTAGGCTGGCAATAACAAAAATTGTAGAATTTTTATTTTGTAATATGTTCCTTAATGAACAAATCCGTCCCATTTTCAAATAATTTCAGCAGAAACGAGTGTAGAAGTGGAAAGCCCGAGTCCGTTTCCTGGGTAGAACCAGTACTTGGTGTCTTTTTTTAGAAAGTTCTTGCGAACGCTCCCCGGGTAGGGACGATCGCCGGACACCATATTAATTAAACCACGGAGATGTTAAGTGGTTCGTTAAAACTTTAAAATGAAAATTGAGAAATGATTTGTTATGAAAGAATATAGGTTGGCATTAACAATATTTTGTAATAGTTTCCTGTTAATGTACAGACTGTTCCATTTTCAACTAATTTCAGCAATTTAAGCAGCCAGTGAAGTAGTGTTGTGTTAAGCAGCCGCCGATAACCATGGCGCATGCGCAGGAAACGGATGGACATCATCAACTGATTTAAGTAGCATGGGCATAATGTTTTTGTTTTATTTTCAATTATAAGGATAAAAGCCGTGAATTGCAACAGATCAACGTTATGTTTCTGTTGATTTGTTTTGATTATAGTATATTGATGAGAACTTTAGTTAAGTTTAAAAATATTAAGCTCGCATGATTGTGTTGAACGCCTCAGGTTATTTTTCAAGTCCGTTTTCTAGGTAGAGCCAGTACTTGGATGACTTTTTGAGAATTTCCTTCGAACGCTGCCCGGGTAAGGATCGAGCTCGGTCCTTCAGATCAACAGGCGGACACCATATCATTTAAACCACTGACATTTTAAGTGGTTCGTTAAAACTTTAAAATGTATATATATAGAGAGATAATAGCAAAACAATGAAAAACGAAAAAAATATACTATTTTAATTTATCTTTTGTAATATTGTCCTATTAATATACAAAATTGTTTCATTTTGAAATAAGTTAAGCAATTATAGAAAACAGTAAAGTAGAGTTTAGCAGCATACGACAATAAGAGATAAATGAGGACCATGACGCATGCGCAGGAAACAGATTAAGGGATGTGACATCTGAGTTAACGAGCATTGTCTTAAAGTTTTTGTTTTATTTTCAAGTATAAGAATAAAAGCCGGGTTTTGCGAAAGATCGGCGTTATATTTCTGTTAATTTGTTTTGGTTGTACTATTGATGAGAATTCTAGTTTAGTTTTAACTTATTTAAGCACGATTGTGTCGAACGCCTGCGCTTGGTGAGACGCCTTTAAGTCCGTTTTCTGGGTATAGCCAGTGTCTTTCTAAAAAGTTCTTTCGAACTCAGGATCTCCGAAGCGCAAGGCGGACGCTATATCAACCACACCATTGCGACACCGCTGTGATTTCAAGTGATTCGTTAAAACTTTGTAATGTATATAGAGATATTAATTGCAAAACGATGAGTAGCGAAACATTATAGGCTGGCGATAAAAAAGTTTAATTTTTAAATTGTAATTATTTTTCTCTTAATGTGAAATATGCGTTCCATTTTCTCTTTTTTTTCTGCAATTTTAGAGTATTTCGTAGCAGACGAGAACACAAGATAGACGACAACAATGACGCATTCGCGGGAAACAAATGGAGGACAACAAAAACTGGTTTACCGAGCATTGAAAAGCCGTGATTTGCGTAAGATCAACGTTATGTTTCTGTTGATTTCATGTTTTGGTTGTACTATTCATGAGAATTCAATTTTAGTTTAAAAATATTCAAGCTCGATTGTGTCGAAAGCCTCGTCTTAGTAAGACACTTTCCAAACCGTTTTCTGGGTAGAGCCCGTAGTTGGGTGCCTTTGTGAGAAATTTCTTCCGAAGGCTTCATGGGGAGAGATCGAACTCTGGACCTTCCGACCGTAAGGCGGACACCATATCAACTACACCACTGCCACCCCAATTGATTGGTTAAATCTTGGTTAAAATATTTAGTGGATAACCAAACGATGAATAACGAAAAACAGAGGCTTGCTATTTGTGTAGTTTTCCACTTAATGTGAAAATAGTTCAGGTCTACAACTCGAGACCGATGCAGACGACAGCCGGAGCTCCATCCACTGCCTCCACTCACTCGGTGCGCATGCGCAGGAGACTGTTAAGGACAACAGCGACACAACGGAAACCAACAGACCTAACGAGCATCAAAGGTAAATTTCTGTCACAATTTTTCACTATAATTCAGGGTTGTTCCTTTTGTTCTGTTTGCATGTTAACGTTTATAAACAAATTATGCTTACATTTGCTGGATTACAAAATGTAAACTTTTGTGAATATAATATACGATTGTAGAAATAAGTTGTATTAATAAATATACATACTGTTGTCGAAATTTTACAAAGATTAATCAAAATTTTAAAACATGATGGTAACGATATATACAAATAATGGTGATGATGGTGATTGTGTCTTCATAGTGTTATGTTATGATATTGTTATGGTGATACTTGTCATGATATTGATGATAGTATTCTCGATGAAGACTACATTAGCGAACGATTCCGGCGACAATCAGCGGACGATGCCGGCGACAAGCAGCGGGCGATGCCGACGACAAGCAGCGGACGATGCCGATTAGCATAAATGGTAATTTTCTAATCAATAGTATTTTCATGAATTACGGTCAATATCACATAGCTTCATTTGTTTTATTTTTAAGACCTGTATTTGTTAAGACTGATTTAAAAGTGATTTTCATGGTTCACGGTGATTTGAAAATGTTAGCTTTTCTGAATAAAATACATTTATACGATATAGTCATGGGAATATCAATTGTAGAAATAAGTTGTATTTGTAAATGTATAAACTGTTGTCCAACATTTACAATGATTGATTGAAAATAAAAAAATATTGCAACGATATATACAAATAATGATGATGATAGTGATTATGTCTTGATAGTGTCCTGTTATGATATTGTTATGATGATACTTGTGATGATATGGATGATAGTTGTCTCGATGAGGACTATTCCTGCGACAACCTACGGACGATTCCGGCGACAACCTACGGACGATTCCGGCGACAACCTACGGACGATTCCGGCGACAACCTACGGACGATTCCGGCGACAACCTACGGACGATTCCGGCGACTATCAGCGGACGATTTCGGCGACAATAAGCGGACGATGCAGGTGACCACCAGCGGACGATACCTTCGACGACAAGTTGACGATGCCGGGGACAACCAGCGGACGATGCCGGCGACAACCAGAGAACGATGTCGGCGACAAACAGCGGACGATGCCGGCGACAACCAGCGAACGATGCCGGCGACTGGTTGTCGCGGGCGATGTCGGCGACAACTAGTGGCAGATTCCGGCGACAATCGGCGGACGATTCCGGCGACAATCAGCGGATGATTCCGGCGACAACTTGCGAACGATTCCGGCGACAATCAGCGGATGATTCCGGCGACAATCAGCGTTCGATTCCTCCGACAATCAGCGGTCGTTCCAGGCGACAATCTGCGGACGATGCCGGCGACAACCAGCGGACGATTCCGGCGACAACCAGCGGACGATGCAGCAAGGAGCATAAATGGTGATTTTGTAATAAAGTGTATTTTCAAGAACTCACGTGAAATATAGCTTGATGTAGAAAACGATCAATTATCAATGATATGCAGTTTTATAAAATGTTGTAAAAATGCGATGCCATGCAAAATATTAAAAGAACGTTTTTACAATATTTGATAATAACATAAATGTTAAACGATAGAGCATGGTTTTACCATGTGGTGAAACGATGATTTAGATGAAAAAAAAATGATGATAATGATGATGATTATGATGATGATGAAGATTATGAATGTTTTTAGCTCGACTATTCGAAGAATAGGAGAGCTTTCCTACTACCTTCGGCGTCGGCGTCCGCGTCTGAATTTGGATTAAGTTTATATTCAACAGATTTGTAACTTCAAAACTTACACAAGTTATTCACTTGAAACTTGGAATATACCCTTGTCATCAACACCAGTGCCATGGGTAACATTCCGTGTAACTCAGGGGCAACAGTCCCTATAACTCTGTTTTGTATTCTGACAAGAGTTATGCTCCTTTTTCACATAGATTTTCTGGTTAAAGTTTATATTCAACAGTTTTGTTACTGCTGAACTACAAAAGTTATACACTTGAAACTTGGAATATGCCTTTGTCATCAACTCCGGTGCCATGGGTAACATTCCGTATAACTCTGTTTTGTATTTTGCCCGAGTTATGCTCCTTTTTCACATAGATTCCTCTCGTTAAAGTTTATATTCAAAAGTTTTGTAACTTCAGAACTACATAAATTATTCACTTTAAAATAGAACCATACCTGTATTATCAACTCCAGTATAAGGGGCAATCTCCCTGTTACTCTGTTTTGCATTATGACAATGTTATGCCCCTTTTCATATAGATTTTCTTGTTAAAGTTTATATTCAAAACTCTTATAACTTAAAAACTACACACGTTATTAACTACATAACGTCGAAACTTGGAATAAGTTAATAATTGCAATAACTCAGTGTTGTTTTTCAACACATTTATGCCGCTTCCACTTTCCAAAAATATGTACCAACTGAAATACTTCGAATAGTCGAGCGCGCTGACAGCTCTTGTTTATTGATACACACGAAAGAACGTCGAAATCGGTGTACATCTATTTTCTTTTCTTTTCTTGCAGAAATGCCTTGAATGGAAAAGCGCAACTGAGTTATCAAAAAGCTGGAAGAACAACAAATGGTCTAAAACGTGTCAGTTGAAGAACAAAAGAACAGATGCTTGAAGCGTCATAGGAAAACGGACAATTAACTGTGTACAACTCCGAAAATTTAAGAACAACAAATGATCAATGTACGTAAAATACAAACAGACGAACAGATATTTTATTGACGAATTCAAACCAGTACATATACGTGATAATTTTATGCTAGTAATTAATACGTCATTGAAACATTAAATTCGATATTAGACTTGTGCGAAATATGTTCTTCACTTTGCCAATTTAACAAAGATTTTGGATTGTAGACAAGGAAACAAATTGAACTGACATTACTATTGAAATTAAGCATCGCTAAAAATTATGTGTACACTGTTTTAGATATTTGTTTTTCCAAAGATTCCACGTGTTAATTAGAACAAATACAGTATTTATACTAGTGTGTATACCTAGGCCCAAAAAATTGTGTGTGTCGGGCAACAGTCTTAAACAAGTTAAGTAGGGTCGGGATTTATTATTTTTATTTTTTGTTAACTGACACATATCGGTCAGAAAAAAACATTGAACATTTTCTAAAATCTGACGAATACGGATTTCACGGTAAACAATCGTGCCTAAAAACTTTAGTTTCGGTGGCTTTTCGCTAGGTAGGGTCGGTTGCCCGAAACAGAATTTTTTGTTTTGACCCAATTTACAATCTTGCAACATACATAGTTGCATAAATGCAATTAACAAAATAGCTAGTTTTTAATCACCAAATAGTTTTAGTCTGTACAGAATGCATGTATATACGTTGACTTGGCAATTGGTTTACGTTATACACCACTAATAATCGATGCAAAAGTCGACACTAGAAGTTTTTGATTTATTCTGTATTAAAGTGTTTCTTTCGTCGTTTGTATCGTTTTCTGTTTGATTTTAATTTGTAGTCGCTTTCATTTGCTTTTTTTAAAACAATGTATATGAAAGATCGTACATACACACTTTAAAAGTTATAACTTCTTTTACATCTTTATGCAATTTCAAGTTGTTAATAGTAGCAGTTAGGTGTTATGTATTAATATGTAATAAAGCCCAGCATTGAACAATCAAATATGACAAAACATTTTACTAGGTTATGTGTTTTATTTATTTTTACGTTACTGATTACTTACTTTACAGATTAAAGACACCGAATCCGTATTGAATATCAACATTTTTAACAACTGTCATGTATGTAGAGATTAAACGAAATTACAAAAAAAGAATAGCTTTTGACGACTAGTCAAGACGTGTTTACAAGCTGAATAATTCATTTGTTTACTGGGTTGGCGTTTCGTTATTAAGTAAAATTGTTAAATCTTTCGTTTACGGAATACTAGACGAACGAAGAAAATTGTGTTGAGAAAATGCTTACTGCGTTCACAGAAAATATATATTTTAAAGTTATAGTTTATGCTCAATGCAGATTCGGTGGCTTTAATTGCACATTGACATTTTAGCTGCGTTATTATTTGTGTGTTTCAGTATTTCTATCAATATGAACGTTATTTTTTGTAATACAGAGATGAAATTAATGAGACAACACAAATACTAAGCAGCAGCCATCAACAGAACCAATTCGGCAACATATTTTCCACAACAACCAACATATTGCTATAACTACACGAATAACAAGAGCAACAGCTACTTCTACTACTACTAACAATCTATTGCTATTATTACGTCTGCTAACATTACTACTACTTCCATTCGACCTTTGTTGCTGCTGCTGCTGCGCTACAATTGCATATACTGCTGCTGCGACTACTGCTGCTGCTGCTGTTGATACTTCTACAACTACTGCTGCAACTGCCGATGAAGCTGCTACAGTTGGCAACTACTGTTGCTAATAATAATAATAATAATAATAATAATAATAATAATAATAATAATAAAAATACAATTATACAAATAAAATAAATGAATAAAATGAATGAATAAGTAAATAAATAAATAAAAATTCGATAAATACAATAATTATAACTACAGTAAGAATAATAATATAAAACAAGGGTAGGCTAAACAAGGAGATCGGATGGCCCGAGTAGTTGCTGTGAGTGTGGGGAGACTTGGGAGAGAGGTGTGGTTAGTTTTGTGTAGGGTAGTGTAAGGTAGACGGTGCCTCTGGTCTGGCTAGCCTTGTTTGCCGAGAAAAATAACAACATTTAAACGGTTCAAATCAGCTGGACGTCAATATGTAACATGTAAATAAAAAATAAAAACTGTCGAAATTAAAGAAAAAATTAATATATAACTAAAATTCCTGAAATAAAAGTATTATATTAATCAAATAAAAAGATAACATATTTTTTATATTATGCAGCAGCTGCTGCTTTCTGTTGCTGCTTCTACCTATGCAACTACTGCAGCTTGAACTACTACTGCCACTACTGAAACTACTGATGCTTCTACTGCTGTAGCTGCTACTTCTACAACTGTTTCTGCTGCTACTACTGCTGCTGCTACAGTTGCAACTGCTACCATTGTTGCAGCTACTACTACTGTTACACCTGCTACTGCCGCTGCTGCTGCTGCTGTTACATCTACTGATGGTGCTATTGCATCTACTGCTGGAGATGCTGCTGCTTCTACTGCTGCTACTGCTTCTGATACATCTGCAGCTGCTACTATTGCTGCTACTACTATTGTTGCTGCTACTAATGATGCTGCTACTGCTACTGTTGCTTTAACTACTGCCTCAATTCTGCTATTAACAACGCTTCTACGTCTACTTCCCCTATTTACTTCTACTATTAACATTAATACCAACTACTATCACTGCTGCTGTTGTTGATCCTGGTAAAATTTGTTATAAATTACTGATTAGTGTACTTATCTAAGCTGAATTTCGGACATTTATCGATGTCATTAGTACTTGTATCGCAGCATTAGATGATTTTAATAGATTTGATCGTTCCTTTTCTATGTTAACCCAAACCTTTTTTTTTTTCTCCGCCAATGTGGTTATTTTGTTGCTGGCATTTGTTTGTTTGTCTGTCTATATATTTATAAGCAACTTCTACATATTAATGCGCAACTTCATGCAAAAAGCTATAATGGATTTGCATGCAATTTTGTAGGAAGGTGAAAATGGGTCAGTGGTTAGATTTTGGTGGTGATCCGGATCATCGTCTGGATCCAGGATATTTGGATAAGGGAGCTAACCAAACACTGAGAAAGTCCATTGTTATGTAGGGTTAGTGGAGTTCTGTGCTCTTCAGATGCATTTAATTTACATATAAGAAAAATGAAAATTGAATAAGTTTTTACTTTTGTTAGTGTAATGTTCTAGTGTTACTATTTTGGACTCTTCGAGGGATGGTTTATTCAAGACCCAACAGAGATTAGTTTTCTAGCACTTTATTCAGTATTACTATCAAAGACTATCAAAGACGAACTGATCACAAAACAAGCGTCTAAAATATATAGCAAGCATCTTATTCGCCGCCTCTGAGTGCAGGCCGAGCTTATCAGGCATCGCCGAGTAGCTGACCATTACAGTTAGCACAATTTGTGTCTTAATTGCTTTCATTATTAGTTATTTTTCCACTGGATTATATAAAACACGTTTAATATGTTCATATATTTCTATTTGTATTTTTAGTTTATATTTTTGTTTACAGTTTACATGTTGCATGTAACGTTAAAGGGGTTTATCTACGGTAGATCGACAATTACATTTGCAAACATAAAGTTCATTAAAAGACAATTAATTAATGAAGCATTGTTAAATATGATGTCCTTGTGCCAATAAACAGTTGACCAATATATTTAATTTCAATATCTACTAGGCAAATCTCCCAACGCATATTATATTTGACTATAAAACCTTATTCATAAATATATATAAATAAACTTTTCAGACATTAGTGCCATTTATCAAATCGTTTCAACATAATAATTGGTAAAATTGATCGGTCAGCTACTGTTATTATTTTGACCCATTATAATACCCATTATAATAGATATAGAACAAATCACAAAACATTAATTGAGGCGACGACGAGTGCGTATGTTAAGTCATTTGAATCTGTCAATCGAATGGTCTTTAGACCAATTTGTCTTAGGATCAAATAATACATTACTTCCGGTAAATGTCAACACAAATTTATACAGTTGCAGTTTATAAAAGGATTTAGCAATTAATTCGGACGTGACCAAGGTAACATTTGATTGTTTTCATTTCCATATACAATAATGAAACAAATTACATAAATAAACTGTACTGACATATGTATTTAATACAGAAAAAAATCGAAACAAAGTCATCGTCAAACGTACGCTTTATACAGTACATGAAGTGATTTGAACAGGCACTAGGTCTGGGATGCACCTATCAATAGTTTCTCCGTGGGGAGGGGGGGGGAGCGGGGGGGGGGGGCTAACCCATGAGCAATTAGACTTTTTTGGTATAATTCCACAGCCAAGAACCAAACATGTTCGTTTTATGCCCCACAGTGGGAAATGGTTGGGGGTCTATATTACCAGGTTCTAAAATCCGACATAAGTCCTGGGACCCAGAATGATTTTGCGTGTCAAATTCCCACCTGTCTGGAATCTCTTTCAATCTTAATTCTCTTATATGCCCACCCACACAAAAATATTGATAGGTGCAGGACACATACTTACTTTAAGCTGGCACTGAATAACTTGTTAGGCCCTTGGTAAATATTTATTTTAGTAACTATATGGGCAACAGTTGCCAATATATAAATAGATGTCCTTACCCTGGATAGTCTAAATTCTTAGTAATAAGATGTGCAACTTATTTAGTGTTACTTTTTATATAGGACTATATTCAAACTAGACGATACTGCCCATATAAAATGTAGCTCACTATTGGCGACCAGAGCCTTACAAGTAACGCTGTACCGTTGCAAATATACAAGTCACACACAGACCTTACCATTGAAAGACCATTTTCTTGGTGGAATGTTTTGCTCAAGTATGAACGCATATTGCAGTAATAAAATATCTGTTTACTACTTTTACATGCTGAAATAACATAGTTTGCGGCAGTTAGCATTATTATTCAGGCAAGTTGAAATTTTATGGTCTATGCCCGAATGGGCAAGTTTTTGAAAAAAACTATTGTGAAGACTGATACTATAGTGTAAATATTGTGTTGTGAAAGATGAATTTGCAGCTTATAAAGCTTAAAACATGAATTCATAATTTAAAATGCTGTTGGAAACTGACATTAAACAAAGTAAAATTGGTATTAACTAAAAAATAAAATATGAAAAACCTTTAACATGCATGAAAAATAAGAAAAACACAACAAAATTCGTATTTATTGGGAGTATTATTCCTTGTGTCTAATAAGGTCATTTAACAGCGTTGTGTACCATGATATAGTTGGATAAGTACACAGCATGCAAACCATATTGGAAGAGTTGATAGGCAATATTATATATTGAGTGCATATAATATGTCATGTTTAATAAATACACTGTTTATACCAGGGTTTCCATAAAACCCGGGTTTTATAGTATTGACCTGCCCGGGCGGGTAATACTGGGAAAAACCGGGTTTTACAGGGTTTTACTGGGCAATACTGGGCAATAATGGGGGAAAAAAAAATGCACAATTATGTTTACATTAGATACTAATAATTAGTTTCTACATATCTAATAACAATTATATACTGTAAGTAACATTGTATATTTTTATGTTATAAAATATTTTAGTTGATGTTATGTTGCAACAAGACCCTCTCGCAGCCCAGTGCTTGTACATTAAATTAATGACACAACAGTGTGGTATCATTTATGATACATCCACAATATGTACATCCTCTTAAACAAACACGAACATTGAATGAATTGAAAGATGCATGTGCTCAACAAACAGTTAAACTGGACCCTTGAATGAACATTAGACCTATCTCAATGATTGAGGGGCCGGCAAAGACCCATGTCAATTAGGGGCCTTTTTCAAACCGTAAAAACATGCATTGAATGGCACCTTAAGTGACTGATTCCTGCTGTTAATTGAAAGTAAGTAGTAATGAAATTAGAAGATATGAGTGATTTGTCCAGTCATCCCCGGTATCATCCCCGGTATAATACCAGATTATTAAATAATAATGAGCGTGCTTGCATTATTATCCATAGAAGTTTTATTGTTAACAAAAAAAGAACAGTTCACTGCAATAAATAAAGAAGGATGAATAAGTGTAGACATATATCAATATCAAGCGGAATCATTTCACAAACAACATAGAAAATATTTCATGATAAGCGTTGCCATCGACAAATGTATGAATAAACCAGTGGATATGTGCCGCCACTTAAAAAAATATTCTAACTATGCATATAATAGATCTGCAAAACTAAACAAGCCATTTTTTAATGACATAAGGTAACTGAGCATTTAGATTTATAAGAACAAAACTGCATATTAACTGAAGAAAAAATAGTATTGCCCAGTAATGACCAGTATTGCCCACTTTCAGAGTATTGACCGGGGCGGGAAAAACCTGTCAAACCTGCCGGGAAAACCCAGGGGTGAGTGATACGTGCCAGCCCTGGTTCATACTCATCCATTTAAAGAAATCTTGGACTGCAAGCTTGCAGATCGTCAACTACATGTATCTACAAATTCATCTTCCTTGCTATTCATTTGTAAGGATGTCCAATGCAGTGCCCAACAAATTTTATGCAAAGTTCGGTCCATCCAACCTTCCATCTGCCCAGAGGCCCAGATAAGGGGCGTACACGCGTAATTTACGCACAAATAATTGGAAAATATGCAGAGAAAATAAAAAGTGTGGTGTACATTTACGCGCATTTTTTTCGGATCTTCTCATACAGAGGTGAATGGAAGACAGAAACAGACAGATGTTTTGACAAACCTGCCTATCTGAATGTGCAGTTGATATATTCATGAGTTAGCAATAAAGTCTTAAAATGTTAAGAATTATTTCTTGTTACATTTTTGTATTCAAATGACTCCATTAAAACTAATTATTTTTTACATTGTATACTACTCTGGCCTTCTGCTCATATCGTAATGTATTGTTGGATGTAAATATAGCCCACAAATCCTATATAGAGTGTACATTTCCCCCCACAAATTCTGAAGTGACTGTACATTTACTCCCACATTTTCAAAAATAAGCTTACATTTATGCTTATTTTACATTAACATTTTGTTTCCACGCAAGATCTCTGGAACTAATAATTCAGATGCAATGAAACTTTATATGCAGCGTCCATAACAAGAGGACATGCACATAATGTCAGATTCTTCTGGTCTGATTGTTTTTCGTGGAGTTACTGCCCTTTGATTATTAATAGAACCTTAAAACAGATATTTTTGTTTCCGTGCAGGATCTCCGGAATTAATAACTCAAATTCAATTTAACTTGATATGCGGCATCTTTACCAGGAGGACTTGTGCATATTGTCAGGTCTTTCCAGTCTGATGAATTTTCAGAGAGTTATTGCCCTTTGATATAAGTTAAATAGGATTTGTTAATAGGAAATTTTTTATGCACTAGTTCTCAGTAACTAATGACTCATTTTCAATAAAATTGAGCATCACCATCACGAGGTCATGCGCAAACTGTCAGATTTTCCAGTCTGATTTGATTATAAACATAATATTTTTATCGGAAATTCTTGTTTTCCGACCAATTCTCAGAAACTAATTAGATCTACTTGATTTCAAATAAACTTTATATGCAGCGTCCCTGCCAAGAGCACTTGCAAATATTGTCAGATCATTCTGGTCTGTTGATTTTTTGTCCATAGTCTATAATTCGTCAATTATGGGCAGGCGATAAAAACCTCTTTTCATTCAATCTTAACCAAACTTGCACAGTTTATGTATGACCATACAATCTCAGATAGGTTTGATAATGGGCCAGATCGAACCATTTGTAGCCATGTCTGCTAGTGTTGTACTAAGTCCAATAGTTTTCATCCGATCTTTGCCAAACTTCATTAAAATCTTTATTCTAATTATATATCGGCCAAGTTTGATCATCAGCCAAATCAATCCTGAAATTGTTATGACCATTTTAATTATCTAAAATTGGCCTTTTTAGCTGTTTCCGTACTAAGTCAGATAGTTTTTATCCGATCTTCACCAAACTTGGTGAAAATCTTTGTGGACACAATATCTCGTTCAGGTTCGATAATCAACCAAATTGTCTCAGTAAGTGTGGAGTTATAGCCTGTGAATTATCTAAAATTAGTCTTTGTACCTGTTGCCCTCTAAGTCCAGCAGTTTTCATCCAATCTTCACAAAACTATATGAAAATGTTTAAGGTTATAATATAATATTTTAAGTTCAACGATCCACCAAATTGCACTAGGAACTGCAGAGTTATGGCCCTTGATTTATCTTAAATTTACCTTTTTAGCACCTTCAGCTCCCTGTGTCCAACAGTTTTCATCAAATCTTCACCATAATTGATATTTTAAAGATCGCTTTTAACCTAGGGGGGGCATAACAGTTTTACAAATAGCTCTTGTTTCATTACATATCTCAAAAGTTTAAGCGAGGAGTGTACGTAAATCTTTTTTGTATATGAAGTGTGCCGGGCCAGGCTAACTCAGTTGGTAGAGCTCTGGACTGTCAAACCGTGGGATCGTTAGTTTGAACCCCAGCCCGTAGACATAACTTGTTTGGGGATTGGTCATGAAATTATTTCTACCGCCATTCTCCCCCTACCTCAGATTCAAGTAGGGCAGTTGTAAGTTACTGGTGTAAGTATGTGCACTCTTTTGCACCATTTCGACTTACCGGTATACTATTCCTTTCACCACAACTAGTCTCAGTATTATAGCTCTGAAAAATTCACATAAAATCGGACTTTTTGAATGAATATATTAGAAAATCATTACGATGAAAATCTTTACATATTTTTACATACTGGAATCGTAAACAGAGTATAAATATACAAAATAATGCTGATAAGAATTCACGAGTGTCAGGCCAGGTCGTCCTGGCTATACATATTATTCATACTACAACTACTAAAATGACTGCTGTTACCCCTTATAATCCTTATTGTATAGCCCACACATGCTGTTACAGCTAATGATTCCAGGCTCTTTTGATGATGACTTTGGTGGAGCACTTTACATTGAATTAACTAAAATCCACTTGTAACGATATGGTTTGTAATGATATATGCATATAACGACACTGATTCCAAGGTCCGGGAACCGATCCCTATATATTTAATTTGATATTGGTCAGTGTCCCTATAACTGCCATGTTAAAACTGGACAAAGTTCCATATCAATAGAAAGACCATTTCTTGCTTATGGCAGTATTTAGTGACATCACAAGCATTCAAAATTATCATTGAAACGTTATATACAATGTACTCATACACATGCTGCGAGTAGCTCACCCGTGGTCTAGTGGTAAAACAGTGGCTTCACAACCCAGGATTCTCAGGTTCGAGACAACGCTTCACCCTAACCTACTAACAGTCATTGATGAGACGTTAAACTGAGGTGCAGTGTACTATGTGCTTCTCACCAGGCACTAAAAGACCCAGGGTCGCCGCTGGAATGGGGGTCTCCTGTATCTCACATTATCCCCCATTATACAACTAAGGTGTCTTCTGTAATATGATCGGTGTTGCGTCTCTCAATTGTATTCTGATATGTCCATGCGCTTGGTTGCCTTATTTCGGATGTGAAGATATTTTGATATTGGGATATAAATTCTATGGTCTGCTCAGTATTGTTCCAAGCGGAGTTTACTGTATAAAACATTATTATAACTTTAAATATAATTTATAATAATAATGCACTATAACCTACAGTGTCCAAGGGAAAGTGGAGGCTCCCCACCAAGGGTTAGGTAAAAATATACTTTTTGGTACAAAGTGAAAAGAAATAAAAACATTTTATCATTGTCCCTACCCCCACGTTGTAATTTGGGGGGCAAATTAAAACAAACACCAGAAGTCTTTCTAATTATTTTTTATTCCTCTTATGCATCTTTTATTATGGCAAATATTACAAATATTTTATACAATATTTAGGCCAAGAAAAAAAAAATCATTGGTTCAGGTTTCACTACCAACTCTTCTTTCATCACCTCAACCTTAAGAATTTTTAGTATTGAGTATAAATGTGACTATTTCCCAAAGATTCCTTCAGTGACACCTGAACCACAGATTTTTTCTTCGGCCTGAACTAAACCGGGCTCACCCTGTCTCAACCTTTTCTTTAGCCAAGTTGAAATTCTTCTCATTTGGGGTATTTTGGGGGGGTTTATGAAGAAGACATTGTAGCCAAATGGAAAAATCTTTAGCCAAATGTTTCAGTGTGTAGCTAATAGCAGAGTGAGCCCTATTAAAAACATTGTATGTAAAAAAATTATCATTAAGCAAAAACATGTAGAAGCACACATACAAACTTGTAACAACATTTTATGAAAGCTACAATTACCAACAAGTATCAGTATCCCCAAAGAAATGTTTTTCTAAAAACATAAATATGATTGCTTACAAGAAGTTATTTGAAAAAAACAACCACAACACTTATTTAGTTTACATAATTTGATGTGAATCCCAATTAACTCTTGTCATTTCATTTCACAAAAGTAAATTATATTCTGTATATAAGTTCTGAACATACAAATCATAGCCATCAAGCGTGATAATAATGAAGAGTTGTGAATAAAATAAAATTGATACCAATTTTACTGTTTTATACAAAATCATGGCCACTGTACACTAACTCTCAACATCCTCTAGCGTTACATGAATTTAATTTGACCTAAGCTTCTTTTTAACAGCCTTTATTATTACATTAAGTTTCATTAAATTACATGTAATACTTGATGAGTAATGATCAACAATGAAATTGATAGCAAATAGCTACCACAGCATGCCCCAAAAGTACCGTACACTAAAATAAGAAACATTTCAACAATTGTTTGAATACATAAGTTACAGACGTACGGATGGACAAGTGCAATGCTTAATGCCTCCCACTTTGTGGGGGCAAAAAAAACACAATCACAGGAATATTTCTTACATGAACATACAAACAACGGATATGTTTTCAACCAAACATACAAATGTCCAGAACAGTTCACAACTGACACATAACACGAATGTCAATCAACTGAGCTCTCAGGCATGTCAAAGTTTCTCAGAAATCCTAGACCCACTGTGTGGCCAGCTTGCCTCGACTGGAAGACGCTGCACGTTATAATGAGCCTGTAAAACAGAAACACAGACACACTGAAGATGGAAGACCAACTACTCCTGTGTGTGAACCAGGATAACAAATAAAACTTTTAATGGAAAGATTTATATCAAGAGTAAATATGGTAAACAAATCTACAAAGTCATGTTTTATCATGAAACAATAGCTGAAACATGTTATGTTTTTAGTTAAAATTAACTTTGACTTTGGCTACAAAAAAAGACCTTCAGTCCTAACCATTGTCTGGATATAATCTTTATGAACAATATTCCACAAGATTTTATTTTGCTTTCCACTCTGATCACCTCCTGGTACATTAACTGGTACATTAACTGATAGTTTTCTTTTATTAGAACAGTACTTGATGGTATAGAAATGCACAGTTTCCAATAGATGTTTTAAATAGACAAGACACTGTGTTTGATAAACACTCATGCCCCTACTTGGTGCAGGACAGCCATTTGAATTATTCAAAGTAGGTCACAAGGTGAAAGTGAGGCTGGGTGATATGGATTGATACGGAATGGTCATAAGCAAGGACTGTGTAAGCATCCAAAGTGTTGTAGTAAGTGGTGTGAAACAGTAAAAATTAGTTAACATCTTACGGACAGAATCACTGATGGCCAGGACAACCACTAAATGCCTCCCACATCAAGATGCCTGGGGAGTAAAAGTTTGTGTACAACCAAGAGGTTTCAGTCCTTGATAGACAGGTTTCATACAGCTGGATCAGTAAGAGCTCTCGTGAGCCTGATCATTAATGAACTGGGAATGAGATATACAATGAATGAACATTGTGTTCAGGTTAGCTTAAACTTAACCAGAAACCATTGTTTGTTTGCGGTTATTCGAACCATAAACAAAAGGACCCTATTCATCTCCAAGACTATATATGAGATCAATTAACGAGCTCACTAAATGGCAGAAAACAGCTAAACACTGCATACCTCTGGCGTGGATTTCTGCTTCCAACTGGGGAATGTCTGAGATGGAGTTTGCCAAAGGTCGATACTGCCCACGATGGTCACCAGCTGCTTTGGCACATACCTAGAGAGGCAGAATAACATAAAATTAAATAAAACAATCTTTAATAACACATCTGTATTTTGATACAATCTGAGGTAAATATTATTTGCTTCATTTCTGTAAGGATTGGGTTTTTATTTCACGGGGCTTGCATTACTTAACCTATTGAAAAAAAACACAAAAATATTCTTTATATATGAAGTTCCATAATTTAAATTATAAACTGACATTGTTACCTTCGGTGCCAACTTACAGTCGGGTTTTAGCTGTTTGGTGGCCTTTGAAGGTTCATGTAGCAACAACTTCCCATTCAGTCTGAAAGCCTCCACCACCATCTTCTAGTGATGTCAGTACATTTGCACCTGAAATAGGAGAGTTACTTTAACTAACAAGTTAAAGTAATTGTTAAAGGAACTTGTTCACTGATTTTCTTATTTTTGAAAAATGCACTTTAGTATCTTAACTGCAAAAAGTAAAGCATCTGGACTAAAAAAAGAAAAATTAAATTAAGAAAAAAGAAAAAATATAAAACATTTGTCTTCGCCCGGACTCGAACCTGAGACCACCAGGATCAAAACAGACAAAGTATGATAATGATATACAGATGCATGTACATATACACAAAGTATGATAATGATATACATATGCATGTACATATACACCAAGTATGATAATGATATACACATGCATGTACATATACACGAAGTATGACAATGATATACATATGCATGTACATATACACGAAGTATGATAATGATATACATATGCATGTACATATACACGAAGTATGATAATGATATACACATACATGTACATATAGACCAAGTATGATAATGATATACACATGCATGTACATATACACCAAGTATGATAATGATATACACATGCATGTACATATACACCAAGTATGATAATGATATACATATGCATGTACATATACACCAAGTATGACAATGATATACATATGCATGTACATATACACGAAGTATGATAATGATATACACATGCATGTACATATACACCAAGTATGATAATGATATACACATGCATGTACATATACACGAAGTATGACAATGATATACACATGCATGTACATATACACGAAGTATGATAATGATATACACATGCATGTACATATACACCAAGTATGACAATGATATACACATGCATGTACATATACACGAAGTATGACAATGATATACACATGCATGTACATATACACCAAGTATGATAATGATATACACATGCATGTACATATACACCAAGTATGATAATGATATACACATGCATGTACATATACACCAAGTATGACAATGATATACACATGCATGTACATATACACCAAGTATGATAATGATATACACATGCATGTACATATACACCAAGTATGACAATGATATACACATGCATGTACATATACACGAAGTATGATAATGATATACACATGCATGTACATATACACCAAGTATGACAATGATATACACATGCATGTACATATACACAAAGTATGATAATGATATACACATGCATGTACATATACACCAAGTATGACAATGATATACACATGCATGTACATATACACGAAGTATGACAATGATATACACATGCATGTACATATACACGAAGTATGATAATGATATACACATGCATGTACATATACACGAAGTATGATAATGATATACACATACATGTACATATACACCAAGTATGATAATGATATACACATGCATGTACATATACACCAAGTATGATAATGATATACACATGCATGTACATATACACCAAGTATGATAATGATATACACATGCATGTACATATAGACCAAGTATGATAATGATATACACATGCATGTACATATACACGAAGTATGACAATGATATACACATGCATGTACATATACACGAAGTATGATAATGATATACACATGCATGTACATATACACGAAGTATGACAATGATATACACATGCATGTACATATACACCAAGTATGACAATGATATACACATGCATGTACATATACACGAAGTATGATAATGATATACACATGCATGTACATATACACAAAGTATGACAATGATATACACATGCATGTACATATACACGAAGTATGATAATGATATACACATGCATGTACATATACACGAAGTATGACAATGATATACACATGCATGTACATATACACGAAGTATGATAATGATATACACATGCATGTACATATACACGAAGTATGATAATGATATACACATGCATGTACATATACACAAAGTATGATAATGATATACACATGCATGTACATATAGACCAAGTATGATAATGATATACACATGCATGTACATATACACCAAGTATGATAATGATATACACATGCATGTACATATACACCAAGTATGATAATGATATACACATGCATGTACATATACACCAAGTATGATAATGATATACACATGCATGTACATATAGACCAAGTATGATAATGATATACACATGCATGTACATATACACGAAGTATGATAATGATATACACATGCATGTACATATACACCAAGTATGATAATGATATACACATGCATGTACATATACACCAAGTATGATAATGATATACACATGCATGTACATATACACCAAGTATGATAATGATATACACATGCATGTACATATACACCAAGTATGATAATGATATACACATGCATGTACATATACACCAAGTATGATAATGATATACACATGCATGTACATATACACCAAGTATGATAATGATATACACATGCATGTACATATACACCAAGTATGACAATGATATACACATGCATGTACATATACACGAAGTATGATAATGATATACACATGCATGTACATATACACGAAGTATGACAATGATATACACATGCATGTACATATACACCAAGTATGACAATGATATACACATGCATGTACATATACACCAAGTATGATAATGATATACACATGCATGTACATATACACCAAGTATGATAATGATATACACATGCATGTACATATACACGAAGTATGACAATGATATACACATGCATGTACATATACACGAAGTATGACAATGATATACACATGCATGTACATATACACCAAGTATGATAATGATATACACATGCATGTACATATACACAAAGTATGATAATGATATACACATGCATGTACATATACACCAAGTATGACAATGATATACACATGCATGTACATATACACCAAGTATGATAATGATATACACATGCATGTACATATACACCAAGTATGATAATGATATACACATGCATGTACATATACACCAAGTATGACAATGATATACACATGCATGTACATATACACCAAGTATGACAATGATATACACATGCATGTACATATACACCAAGTATGATAATGATATACACATGCATGTACATATACACCAAGTATGACAATGATATACACATGCATGTACATATACACCAAGTATGATAATGATATACACATGCATGTACATATACACCAAGTATGATAATGATATACACATGCATGTACATATACACCAAGTATGATAATGATATACACATGCATGTACATATACACCAAGTATGATAATGATATACACATGCATGTACATATACACGAAGTATGATAATGATATACATATGCATGTACATATACACCAAGTATGACAATGATATACACATGCATGTACATATACACCAAGTATGATAATGATATACACATGCATGTACATATACACCAAGTATGACAATGATATACACATGCATGTACATATACACCAAGTATGATAATGATATACACATGCATGTACATATACACGAAGTATGATAATGATATACATATGCATGTACATATACACCAAGTATGACAATGATATACACATGCATGTACATATACACCAAGTATGATAATGATATACACATGCATGTACATATACACCAAGTATGACAATGATATACACATGCATGTACATATACACCAAGTATGACAATGATATACACATGCATGTACATATACACGAAGTATGATAATGATATACACATGCATGTACATATACACCAAGTATGATAATGATATACACATGCATGTACATATACACGAAGTATGATAATGATATACACATGCATGTACATATACACGAAGTATGATAATGATATACACATGCATGTACATATACACGAAGTATGACAATGATATACACATGCATGTACATATACACCGAAGTATGACAATGATATACACATGCATGTACATATACACCAAGTATGATAATGATATACACATGCATGTACATATACACCAAGTATGATAATGATATACACATGCATGTACATATACACCAAGTATGACAATGATATACACATGCATGTACATATACACCAAGTATGACAATGATATACACATGCATGTACATATACACCAAGTATGACAATGATATACACATGCATGTACATATACACCAAGTATGACAATGATATACACATGCATGTACATATACACCAAGTATGACAATGATATACACATGCATGTACATATACACCAAGTATGATAATGATATACACATGCATGTACATATACACCAAGTATGACAATGATATACACATGCATGTACATATACACCAAGTATGACAATGATATACACATGCATGTACATATACACCAAGTATGACAATGATATACACATGCATGTACATATACACCAAGTATGACAATGATATACACATGCATGTACATATACACCAAGTATGACAATGATATACACATGCATGTACATATACACCAAGTATGACAATGATATACACATGCATGTACATATACACCAAGTATGACAATGATATACACATGCATGTACATATACACCAAGTATGACAATGATATACACATGCATGTACATATACACCAAGTATGACAATGATATACACATGCATGTACATATACACCAAGTATGACAATGATATACACATGCATGTACATATACACCAAGTATGACAATGATATACACATGCATGTACATATACACCAAGTATGACAATGATATACACATGCATGTACATATACACCAAGTATGACAATGATATACACATGCATGTACATATACACCAAGTAATGACAATGATATACACATGCATGTACATATACACCAAGTATGACAATGATATACACATGCATGTACATATACACCAAGTATGATGAAATGATATACACATGCATGTACATATACACCAAGTATGACAATGATATACACATGCATGTACATATACACCAAGTAT
>JAPFQT010000499.1:5000-10000 GCA_027627225.1 Congeria kusceri
GAAAAAATATTTATTTTTGTTTCTTTTGTTCATCATTGAAACACTTATTCTAAAGACACAATTTGGTCTTTCCCGTATTCCTCTTATAATTTAAACAAGTTTACATTTCATCAACATGACAATGCAATTGAAAACTTACATTATTTGAATATTGATGCAAAATATATTTTGTAAAGGAATCAAGGCTAATGCTCAAGATTCTGTGTATGACGTACGAATAAAACATGAGCTATTCATTTCTCAAAAAGTATATCTTTTCTGGGATTCGAACCCAAAACACCACCCATACAGACTTTGCATTCTTGTCACATCACTCTAGCCTTGTCTGAATTGACCCTACTATTAAATCAATACGTATAAATGTCCAAATTTTCTAACTCGGTTTTATTGACCTGGTACTCATGAATATTCCGTAAATTCTATCCAGATCGACGATTCGTAAACTATAGTTATTGATTTAATCCTAACATATTGCAGTCAAGACTGTAGTGCATTGGTAAGTACGATAAGTGTGTTAGTTTCGTGTTTGGAGTTCTAATAACAGAAAAGGAATAATAATAACAGAAAAACTGTTGCATGACTACCGCAAACAATAAAGTATAGGATCGCATTGTCATGTTGATGAGATGTACGTATTAACTAATTTTAAGGTAGAATAAGAAAATCAGCGGTTACGACCGATAGTACCTGGAGTGTTTCATCACATGAAAATGATTGACAAAAAACAGCATCATTCGAACCACTGTCATTACGATTCAAATCGTTACTGACTGTCCTATTCTTGCACACACGTGATAATAGATGATTGTGTTATATGAGTATGAATTCCGTGCTTTAGACGCTAGATTAAATGTTAAACCGATATACAATAATGTCAACATGAAAAAACAACATAACTATTAACATGACTATTCCAAAGGGATAATTGTCAGATAAATAAAAAAGCCATATAGAATCAAGCATTCGTACATAAATAGGAACATAGGAATGTAAGAATAGAAAGAGATCGAATCATGCACACATACATTTACATATATTTATATATATCATAGTACTTAAATACACTTATGTATTCCAGTATTTGGGATACGCATGTTCATTATGATATGGTTCCAATATTTACAAAATACAATCATGGATGTACATAGAACAGTATAAGGAAATAAACGTGAACAAACACAATTAGGTACTCAATGAATTCTTAGAGATTATTCACCGGGGATGCAGGGCCGGGAGGTCATATCGGCCCGGCACAGCAATATCGGCCCGAGAGCTTTAGCTCGAGGGCCTATGTTGCGACGCCGGGCCGATATGACCTCCCTGCCCTGCTTGCCCGGTGTATAAACTTTTTATTACATGTGAAAAATCAACAACTATTTGCAAACAATAACAGCCAGCGCTTCCCGTCGCCATCTCTCCAGTAGTTAAAATAATACTTGTTAAAAGTGTTAATATAAAACGATTCTCAGCGTTAATTACGACGTTTAATGAGCTTGTTCAATGCGCATCATATCAAAACATGATAAATGACGTCATTTCCGTATAAGACGACGCTATGAAATGGCGCCATTTAAAGAGATACAAAACAAAAGTGCCCGCGTTGCTTTGTGACGTCGATTGTTTCATTGACGACCACGTGCGTTAATTCGGTATATGGATTTTTGGCCCGCGATATGGCACTTTCGGCCCGCCCCATATCGGGCCATGTGACCAGGCACTTTCATCCGTATTTGTTACTATTTATAGAAACACATGTAATCATATGAATTCATTGAGTACATAATAATAAATGTAGTAATAAATGCTACAATAACGTAATAATCCGAGTCTATATACTTAAGTGAGATATCAGGCTATTTTATCCATGGTAATTACTTAGTGGGCGAAACTTAAAGAGAACGAAATTTAAGATTTACCAACTTGGCTCATGGTTAATATATAGATTGAATGTTTCTACTTATGAAATATACACAAATCTTGTCGAAAACGAAATACTAGATTAGTTTATAAGTTCACACTTTTAAATGTTTAAAGCGCGTTCGACACGGCATGTTTTACGTTGACGTAAGACATCTATATATAAAGGCGCATATTGTTTGGTTGTGTCCTCTGTCACCATCGTATCTGCGTTTGTGTCAGGAAGGAAGTCGAGTTACGTAGTAACGAGAGTCTATGAGAACTAAATCTCTCACACGCTGCGATCAGATGAAACTCGTTGTGGAGCCCCTTAGAACTACAATGTCTGCATGCAGATTCGGAAGTGGGTACGCGGGTGTTCACTAGGGCACGCACAGCTGCCGAGGCTTCCTTGGTTTCACGGGGTGTCTTTGCCGCGGATCAGAGACGGGCTGCCCTGATGTGTGGGTGGACGACACTGAACCGTGAAAATCTGGATCCCCGGTGAAGCGTAATGTCCATTGATCTACGTGATATTGACGGACCGCACTGTTTGTAATACGTTTCCATGCTAGTTTAGAGGGCATTATAGCAGATTCACAATATGCAATGTATTAGTGAGTAAGTTTATATTTTTTCCAGTAATGCGTATATGTCGGGTAGGAAGCCTTTCTGCGATGATTTGCCGCGAATATTAAACAGTGCAAGTCTGTACTCGAATAGATGTTTAGTTAGATATTTAGTGTTCATACAGCACAGTTTATGAAAGAACATAAGTTTTCTTGCGTCAATTGGTAGCCATCCTACTAGGCTTAATGACATGTCATTTCTAGTGCGAGTTGGCAGATTTTGACAAAGTTTAGCGCTAAGTCTGAGAAATCGTTCTAGTCTCATTACATCATTGTTCGTGAGCGATGACCATAGTTCTAATCCGTACAAAACTGTAGGGATAGATACTTTTTCTACCAGGGCAGCCATTTTCAGCGGATTTATGTCGTATGCAGTTTCCCTAATTGTCATTAGGGAAAATACAGATGCGCGACCTTTTCGTATTCGTGAATCAATAGCATGTGAAGACTTCAGCGATTTATGAAGTGTAATGCCCACGTGTTTTCCAGATTCGGCGGGGCGAAGTATTTTGTCGTAGATTTCACAGATGTCTGAGGCGATGCTCTGTCCTTTTCGTAGACTATATAAACACATTTGTCTTCATTGAGCCGATATCCCCAAGTTGTAGCGTATTTCGTCACGACGTCAAGTTGGCGCTGTAGCGATTGGGCGCTGCATTAAATGAGCGTAAGATCGTCTGCTAGGGTTGGATTTCCGGTGTAAAGGTGACCGGTGGTGGATCCATGGCCTGATGACTCTAGATCGCATAGAAGCTTGTCTATAAACAGGAGATACAGCCACGTGGATAGGACTCCCCCTGTCTGACGCCCTGCCGCACCGGAAATGGCTTCGATAGTACTCCGTTAGCACATACGGCGCTTTTAATGTCGGTATAACAGTTTATTAAAGTTCTCAGCGTAGTGCCTTTAATACCGAATTCATGGAGTTTTATAAATAATGTGAAGTGCAGGACGTTGTCAAATGCACCGGAAGTGTCCAGCAGCGCTACATGTGAGGCGGAATCGTATTCCAGATTTGAATATACGCATTCTTGTAGGTTAAATGACACAGTTATAGATCCAAGTTCTTTTTGATAGGCATTTTGCTGACGGTTAGGAAAACCTTTTTCGTTGTCGATGCACCATTTGCTTATCCTTGCGTGAAGTAATTTTTCAAAGAGTTTATATATCACCGGAAGTAGTGTGATCGGGCGATAGCTGCTGCATTTATTTTTCGGTTTACCTTCTTTGTGTATTGGAATAATTATTCCGAGCTTACATCCAGATGGAACGTAACACGTTTGAAGCATCATAGTAAACAGTGTTTTATATAGACACGAAGACACGAAGACACTCTCCGCCATATATAATGTGCTCGTTGACGATTTTGTAGTGTCCCGGTGCTTTTTTTAATTTAAGGGTTTTTTCCAGACAAACAATGTATCAAAAACAGTGATTGAATTTTATCTAGTGTTTGCTCTATAAAAACGACCGACGAAACTAAAAATCGTCACTGAAACAACTGAGTGCCAGGTCAATATTGTAGGACTATATATGTAAGCTGACAATCGGGAACATCCAAGCCTAAAAAACTTTCTAATCGGGGACACACACAACAAGAGGGGTGCCCCCACCATAATCCATGCTATCACCATCATCAGAAAATCTCCCCAAGCATCCTTATCGCTATCACTACCATCGTCATTATTATCACCACCACAGCCACCCACTATCATCATCGTCATCCACTATCACCTACCACATATAGCACTTTAATCCCCACTAGCACCACTTTCATCCCCGCTATCCACTCTATCATTTCTACCGATCACCATCATCATACCGCTATCACAATCTTCAAAAACCCTATCACCAACATCTTCAAAACTATCAATACCGTTATCACTGTTATTACAACAACAACAAAAACAACAACAACAACAACAAATACTACTACTACTACTACTACTACTACTACGACCACTACTACGACTACTACTACTACTACTACTACTACTACTACTACTACTACTACTACTACTACTACTACTACTACTAATACTACTCTGCTACTACTCTCTCTACTACTACTACTACTACTGCTGTTGCTGCTGTTGTTGCTGCGGCTGCTGCTCCTAACACTACTGCAGATATTAGTACACTTACTAACTACATTTTTCCTTGCGGAATACAAACTACTTATACTACTATTTCTTTTACTACTTGTATAACAACAAAAAGGGAAACTACGCAGTTGCTGCTAATACTACTACTATTACTACTCCTACATTAATAATGTGGATTATAATTTTGAAAAGTATTTTACAAACCAGTGTAAAGAAAAACTTCTTTTTTTCTCACGCTCTATATTGTATACGACTGTCATTTAAATAAAGTGATTGTATGGTTTCATCGTAAATAGCATTGCTGCGATGTCTCAGAGATATTAAGGCTAGAATAAGTTTAAAGAATGATGTTTTATATCGATTTTTATTG
>JAPFQT010000499.1:12500-47500 GCA_027627225.1 Congeria kusceri
GTTTTGATTTATATGTCAGTGGATTGGTATATGATCAGCTTTATTGCATATTCTGCATATTGTGTTTGTTTCAGCATATTCTGCATATTGTGTTTGTTTGAACAAACTGACTAATGGAATGGTGATTATATGACAAATTATATAAAAAGTAAGCATATTTCATTTAACCCCAGTTCATATCAGACATTATAAGCCAATTGGTTAGTATTATACATTTTTTGTAAAGGTTTACACATAAGGGATGTCAACAAACAAGGCACCCTCCAAATACTTAAGTTTTTAATTGATTAAAAATGCATTACAATTCAAAAGATTGTTTGAAATAACAATGCTGTTAACAGTATAAATAAAAGGAGTGTTAAAATTATTAGTGTTTATCGGAGGTCTCCTTGAATATCACACTTGATGTTATCGGAAGTTTTGGGTAGGTTTACCAGTAATCAATCTGTGTAATTATTATGTTTGAATGAACTTAAGGTAGTGTATCCGTAATAAACTCCTGATGTCGGCATTGATCGTACATATGGTGGTTCAAAGCAACATGGAGCCATAACTCGTGTTCCATATTTTTAGAGTTATTGTCCGTTGTTAATTTGTATATATGAATTTAGTCCGGAGAACAACTCGATATCTAAAAGAGCTATCAACTTTAAATTTAATTGGTAGATAGATCTCATTGAGGGGAAGTGAAGTAAACAAGTGCAGTAACTCTCGCTTCAATTTGTATAAAGTCATTGCCCTTTGTTAATTTATGTATTTGAATTTTGTCTGGATAATATATATAAAAACTATCAGATGTATATGTTATAATTAAACGAATATCAAACCAAACCAGCAAAGTCCCCTGACTAAGCGGCATTCGGGGGGTATTTCAGACAAGACAATGACAGTTCTAGTTTATTCTGATTGATGATTTTTAATAAACAAAATATTTTTTCCAGGCAGGTCATGAGTGTTATTTCGCGTGTTCTTATATAAATTTAATGTATACATTCCTTTTTATGCCCGCACTTTCAGAGGGGGGAGGGCATTTATATTTGCCCTTGTCCATCCGTCAGATTTTTGTGTCGTGCATAACTCAAAAAGTATTAGTTATTACTGCAAGAGATATGAAACCTTACACACATATTAACCAGCATGTGCAATTGCGCACCTCCATATTTTGGTTTGGATGTTTTTGACATACCTGGATTTATGGATTTTCTTTTGCAAAAGAAATGTCTATTTTAACTTGTATTGCACTTAACTCAAATAGTTTTGCTGCTATAGCAATGAAACTTTACAAACATATTAACTTTTTTTTCGATATTATGGGAGTTTTCAGACAAAAGTGGAATGTGGGGGCATCCGTGTCTTATGGACATATGTCTATTAGAATCTGTGACATATTTATTTGATAATTGTCATTTTGCTATGTAAACAAGTCTCTGTAAACAATGTGGAATGCTTAATAAAATTGTTTTCTTATGTTTACAAGGTCATTGGCTTCCAAGGAATTAATATGGCAGTGACTCAATGTGTAGTGTTGGCTAAGGGATTGAAATTGTCTTAAGGGTGGGTCTCAGCAAAGTTTTTGTCTGTCATATGTGCCAGTTATTCACAGAAATTAAGCAGGATGGTGCACAAACAATTAGACATTAAATCTACATGCAAAATGCTGTATATATATCACTGTATTTTTGCACGTCCCCATTTGAAGGTTACACTGTCTTCAGTGTGCGTTTACACTGTCCTCACTTGGTCTCGGTTAGATTAGATATTACTTTTTTTTACACAGGTCTTGATGACTGCAGTGTCGATGACTGTGATGTTGAACCAGATGGCCTAGAACCTGAACTGATACATATGGTGGTTCAAAGCAACTTGGAGCAAGGTATTCTTTGGTGTGAAACCTGTTGAAAAAAAGGTTTACCTATATCTCCGGCTAGTTCAGTTAATTAAGAGTCGGTCTATAAACCTAGCATTCACAAGTTGGATCCAAATAAAGAAGGACTTCATATTTCTACCTACAACAATGATTGTAACCAAGAAAAGCCGCAGTAAAATTATTCATTAATATTATTAATTTTATTTGCCTTTGGGCTTCAAACACCATTTTTCTGAGCGCTGGCTACTGTTACACATAGGAATGCTTACTTGAAACCAAAAGTACTGGTGGGTTGCTTAGTTTTTTTGCCCTAAATTAAGTTTAGGGTCATTGGAAGAATGGAATTTTAATTCTGTTTTAATTCTGAAAATAATTATGCACATAAATGTAAATAATGTCCTTGTGTTTTTGCATGTCCCCCTTTGAAGGTTACACTGTCCTCAGTATTAGTTTACACTGTCCTCGTTTATGTCAGTAAGATTGGATATTACTTTTTTATTTACAGAGTACTGATGACCACATTGACGATGACTGTGATGTTGCACCAGATGAGCAAGAACCTGAACTAGAATATAATGGAGGTCCAAAGCGACATTGAGCAAGGTATTCTTTGTTGTGTAATCTGTTGAAAACTATTTTCATAGGATTCATCCGGATAATACAGTAAGAAGTATGCCAGTTTGTCAGTATAGCAGTCACAAGTTGGATCCACACTGGGGTAGCCTTAAGGGGTCTTTGAGCTTATCTGCGTATTTTGTATTCATCGTTCATCTGCACATCAAGCTTTTGCACAGTAGAGGCAACTCTTTTTGTATACTAACACAATACTGAGACTTATGATTCGAAGCATAAATGAAGTTTTCTAGCCCTCATATTTTCAATATTCATTTTCTTTTAGGTCATAAAAATCCATTATAAAATGTGAGTGCCAGTAAGGTACAGCATTTTCACGAAGTGGAATAAGTTTCTAATCATGTATGTTTTATTTTAAGTCTCCAGTGACAGAAGACCATGGACTGAAGGGGAAAAGACTATTGTGTTGTTTTCGATACCTACTTCTACCGAACTTTCTGGAAAACACCAGTGTGCAGAGCTTTTACGTCAACATGTAGAGTTACAATAGAGATCATGGACGATGATTAAACAGTTTATACAAAACCGTATTATGGCTGAAAAAACAAAACAAAAACAAAATATGTTGTTGCCTTATGTCAGTGTCATCAAACACTCGTCGCTGTACTGAATGCTGTACTAAAGTGCTACATATCACTGCTTGTTTTCAATGATGAGGCTTGGATGACTGCTGTAGTGAATATATAATTTAAAATTATTTCCTGGACTTTGCTGAAATTATGTGAATTGAATATATTGTACAAATACTACTGGCCGGATTAAAAAGAAACTATGAGAAGCTTCATTAGCAAGTGTGTGCACAAAAAAATATGTTCCGTTTCTGATCAGTGCCTTCTTGGAGTACTTTGTGTTTGACGACTGTTCAATTTAATTGCTGTTTTTTGCCCAGTTGGTTTTTAGCAACTACAGTGTACTGTTATCATCATTTTGTATAGAATATAGTGACCTGTTCAAATGGAATCAAATATCTTAGATGAACTTGGTCTAATTGCTTTTTTGAATTAAAAATCTCTTGTCTTGAGGTTCTAACTTCTTGGACTAGTTTTCAAATTTTCAAACGTATTGCGCGAAATTTGTGTTCCTCGAATTCAAGTGATTCCACAGTAATTAAATAAATATTTCATAAAAAAACTCACACAGTTTTAGTTGAATATATATTGATGTTTCGGCTATTCTGCCTTTTTCAAGATAATCAACAAAATGTAGCAAAGCAAAATGGTTGGAATTATAGATGTAGAGAATGCTAAACGATGTCATACATTTAAATGTTATGCTTTCGGATTTGATACAATACAATTATTTCCGATAGAAACATTTATAAAAAAGCAAAAATAGCAAGTTATGAAGATATTCTGGAGACCATTGTTTCTTTAATCTCTATGTTAATTTTGTCAGAAAATGTGTTTCTCTACATGATAATAAGCTTTATTACGTGACTATGTTGTTTGTGTACTGCTAATGTGCCACTGACCAATAGACTATCAGAACTGTTTGTATAAACTCCATACCAACTAAAATATTTGCCAGGACATGACTCAGTCTGCTTATCTTGCATTTTGTGTCACTTTCTTTGCTGTGAGCAATCCACTGCTAGTGACCAAACTTGACAGTTGTCACACTTATACATTATTAGACTACCACTAATTTGCGTATAGAATTGAATTACAAACTGATTTTATTTGACAATGATTGCATTCTACTGATTAATATATACAATTATATAATATATCCGGAAATTATCATGAATAAATACACTAACAAATATGTACGAGTTGTTACAGATTTATTTCAGATTGTACATTAATTGATAGAAATGTATAAAAATCTTGTACAGTTGTGTGACATCAACGCGTGCGCATAAAACGATGCAGCCTGTTTAGTTTATAAATGAAGGTCAATCACTGAATGCCAGGTATTCCCAATTCTATCTATTACATTTAATCATAATGATTGTAAAGCTGTTAATAGGGTTAAGATTTAATGGATTGCATGTCTTAAGTAGGTTTAAGGGGTACATCAAATATAGACACGTATTCAAAAATAATGTTTTGTGTATCGTTAAGAAAAAATAAACACAAGGTACGTTTTTCGACACACGGCTGCAGTCGGACTTGAACTCACACCTACAATGTACGCAACAACAATACCGTTGACATAAGTGGAATTTCTTCTGCATTTGTATTTCATTCATAACGATTTTACTACTGCAAATGATTTTCCGTGCCCACGAAGTGTCCCACGGACAATTCTTTATAATTATTAAAAAAATATTTGGTGTTTATAAAATCGTAACCTATGTGATCAGCAATCATTTTATAAATACTTCCCATGCTTTAGTAATATTTGACCAATCATCAGAAACCTATTCTCATTGGTCAGCTATCGCGTGCGCGTGTAATAGCTATCGGGTAAGCAAGTAATCACTCTCGCGTGCACACGTAATAGCTATCGCGTGCGCACGTAATAGCTATCTCGTTCGCACATAATAGCTATCGCGTGCGCTCCTAACTCTATCGCGAACATACGAAATACTATCGCCTGCGCACGTAATATCTATCGCGTGCGCACGTTATAATATCGCGTCCGCACGTAATAACTATCGCCCGCGCACGTAATAACTATCGCGGGCTCACGTAATAACTATCGCTAATGAAATAGTTCCTATGTCCCCGAACCATTAAACCCCAGTGACAGCAGATCGGCCTTCGCGCGGCGCACTCACGGCGTCCAAGATATATGCAGAACGCTGAGGTGCGTGCTGTGCTGTCGCCAGCAACTTTGGGCGCTGTGACAAAGCCTAGAACCCCATGTCGCCGCGATTATTTTGACCATATTCAATAACATCGACGTTGCTCGGCGTCTGGACGATGCGCTGGAGAGAGCGCGGTGGGAACGCCGTAGCAACGCTTTGGCGTCTTCTTAATGTATGCAAGCGCTGTGAATAGACTAGTCTTGTTCGAAGTTTATGTATTCACCAAATGTTCAAAATTCATATATTCAACAATGAAACACTCAACTGAATGAAATAATAAGAATTATGTACGGTGTATCGTTAAGACAAAATAAACACAAGTATTTTCGATACACGGCTGCAGTCGACTTGAACTAACACCTACAAAAGCCGTGCACGTCAATGAAAATTGTACGCAACTACAGTACCGTTGACAATATTGCAATTTCTTCTTCATTTATATTTCATGCATAACGATTTGACTACTACAATTGATTTTCCTCGGCCACGAAGTGTCACGGGGATAATTCTATAAAATCATTAAATTAAATATTTGGTCTTTATAAAATCGTAACGTATGTGTTAAGCAATCATTTTTAAATACTTCTCATGCTATAGTAATAATTGACCAATAATCAGATACCTATTCTCATTAGTCAGCTATCGCGTGCGCACCTTATAGCTATCGCGTGCGCACGTAATCAATATCATGTGTGCACGTAACAACTATCGCGTGCACACGTAATAGCTCGCGCTTGCGCACGTAATAGCTATCGCGTTCGCACAAAATAGCTATCGCGTGCGCACATAATACTATCGCGTGCATACGTAATACTATGGCCTGCGCACGTAATAGCTATCGTGAGGCACACGTAATAACTATCGCGTGCGCATGTAATAAATGACACTAATGAAATAGTTATCATGTTCTCGAACCATTAAACCCCAGTTACAGCAAATCGGCCTTCGCGCAACGCACCCACGGCGTCCAAAATATTTGCTGAACTCAGAGGTGCGCGCTGTGCAGTCGCCAGCAACTTTGGGCGCCCCGACAACGCCTAGAACGCCCTGTCGCCGAGATTATTTCTTCTATATTCAAAGACATCGACGTGGCTCGGCGTCTGCACGACGAGCTGGAAAGAGCGCGGTGGGAACGTAGTAGCAACAATGCGGCGTTCTTTTAAACTTTACAAGCGCCGTTAAGACGCTGTACGAACGCTGTAGGACTGGAGCCTATATGTATCGTTATGGCGTGTTGTCGTGTTGGCGTCCATCAAACCCGCTAACAAGCCAGAAAGATGGCATAAAGCAGCCACCATACCAACACACATTATGAAAGATTCAGTGTCTGTTAGAAGCTCATCAGCATCTCAAATGCATATGTTTATTACCATATTTGACTAAAACATGTTGAAATGGATGTGTCGACTTCGCAAACACTGTCCTCAGTGACATGTCACACTGTCCTCAGTGGTGGGTCACACTGTCCTCAGTGGACGGTCGCAAAAATAATCAACTCCAGTTTTCCTTGTGTCCTGGGTCCGTTTTAACAAACATTTAGAGCCTGGATCCGAGACTTAAATACCAATAACTAAAATTTGAGACTTCTTCAGTTAGAAAATTGTTTCACTAAACAACTTCATGTTAGTGTTGTACACATTATGATGAAAGTGATGTTTTATGATAATGAAATAACGGTCTGTACGCTATATTGTTCTGTTTGTGTCTTAAAAGAACAACTCAGAACATTATGCACATGTTGGAGTTGTGAAATAGTTCATGATTTTAAATTATATAGCCTTCAAATGGTACGATGTATGCGGAAAAAGTACGGCGCCTTCGCAATGCGTCGTCAGTGGTATTCGTCACTGCTGTTTATTTAAAAGAACTCCTCGCGGTGGGTAAACCTTTAAGGGGATGTTACAGTGTTCCGTTAGGACCACTCGTTGTTTCGCATTGTCGACCTCTGGATTGCAAGTGCGAAAACGCGAAAGCACGATACGAGGACACGAGATAACGAAGCGATTACGCGAGATCACGATTCAAGATCGTAAAATTAATATGGAGATATTATTAGATTAAAAGATTAATAATAGACTTATAGGTTAATATCGCGATCTCCCATCGTGTTCTCGAATGTTCGACCTTTGTATTTACAGGGGCGAAAACGCGAGATTACCCATTCTCGCATCGTAATCTCGCGTTATCGCTCCGTCGTCTCATGCCATCGAATCGTGCTTTCGCATTTTCGCCATCGTAATCCATAGAGAGAGGGGAGTGGGTGGGTGGGTCGGGGGGCGGGGAAGAGAGGGAGAGAGAGAGATTTTGAGATTTTGACAATGCTAAACAACGAGTGGTCCTAACGTGACACCGTAGGATATTAAGCGTGAGTTCGCACGTTAGCCACTCAAAATAATATTAAATAACGTCATGCAGTTAAAAATAAGTATAAGAAATGGTAATCTAACCACATTTATTAAACTCTAAGGTGCAGAGTCCGGCTTTTCTGACAAATATAATTTGCGGTTTTTCCCATTACCCTTAAATTGACCTCGTACGGGTGCTGAATGGTATTTATGAACGCAAGTTATATTTTAAAAGATAACAAATAGATTTCTTGAAAAGAAATGGATAGATATCGTTCCGGAGCTTTGTTTACGTTAATTACTCAAATAAATAACTACAAACTACAGACTAGTGAACGCGTGTTTAACAGACGACATATCGATCTGGTTTAGGGTGCTATTCTCATTCGGACTATATACGAATGAATCAAATGAATATTACATATTGTAATAATGCATGCTGTTCGTTCGTCCTCTGTTGTCGAAAAATATAATTTTCGGCGTTTTAGCAAAGCGAATCAGACGAATATGTCAATGTAGATCCGATAGGTAATTTCACGTTTTTCTCTTGCATGAGTAGAGCTGATTAGGCATTCAGCGTTAGGATTGACTGACAGATATACACGTTAATTCTAAATCATTTACAGCGAAGTGATTTGAAACGTTATTGATACAAATGCAAATAATATGTTATTATATTTAAAAAAAAGAAAATATATTAATTATAATAAGAAACAAAACATTGAGCGTTACAGGCATTTGTTTTAATGAATGTTTGTTCAATTTTCTACTACTTAGCACATGTACATCTATATAATAACGCCTCATATCATTGCAATAAATATTATTTAATATTTTCTATTACTGAATGTTACGATTAATAGTATCTTGTTGTATATCAATGGTACAGTATCCTTGTAAATTGAGATAATCAAGCATTAATGTTTGCAATGAATTATGATGTATACTGGAATGGTATTATATAGCATAGTTATCCCACTGAGGGGTTTTTGTCTCCGGCCCAGACGTTAGACGAGGCTGCCTTAATAGTTGCTAACGAGTTGCTAACGAGCGGAATTCGTTGTGTCATGCAGTATGCTCTATAATTTTGTGAAATATTGTGTATTGTGTAATTGTTGAATATAGTTGAGAATGTTTATGTGATGCATGTGTTGTATGTATGACTCGTACAAACATAAGACGTAATAGTCTGTATCAGTCAGTCGGTCATACCATCGACTATACTATCGGTGGTACCTTGTTGTGTCAGCGTGACAGTATCCTTGTATGTTGAGATCATAGATCATTAATGCTTGCAATTCATTATGGTGTATACTGGAATAATATAGTATGGATATCCCACTTTGTTTTTTTTTCTCCGGTAGAGACGTAAGGCTTGGCTGCCTTGATAGTTGCTTACGAGCGGAACTCGTGGTAGCATACAGTATGCCGTATAATATTGTGAACTGTATTGTATTTTATATTGTTCTATGATGTTAGTTGAGCATGTTTAAGTGATGAATGTGTGCATATTGTATTTTCGGACAGATGTCGTAATACAAGGCATCAGTCAGTCGGTCATACCAGCCGTTATACTATCGGTGGTACCTTGTTGTGTCAGTGTGACAATATCCTTGTATATTAAGATCATAGATCATTAATGCTTGCAATCCACCATGTTGTATACTGGAATAATATAGAATATATTATAGTTATCCCACTTTGGGATTTTTGTCTCCGGAAGAGACTGTAGGCGTGGCTGCCTTGATAGTTTCTTACGAGCGGAACTCGTGTGGCATACAGTATGCCGTATAATGTTGTGACCTGTATTGTACTATGTATTGTTGAATGATATAGTTTAGCATGTTTATGTGATGCATGAGTGTATATTGTATGGACGGACAGAAGACGTAGTACACGGTATCAGTCAGTCGGTCATACCAACCGCTATACCAGAAAACGTGTTTTTGGTTTGTTGTTTTGTTTCCCTATCGGGAGCGTAGTTGTAAAGGGAATAAAAATGTTCAGTTTGACTTTGATAATTAAGCATGCTCGGAGTGGCATTTTCGGTCATTTATAGACCGACTTATTGAATATCTGTCAATGCAAAATATACCCGTCGTCGTTCATTTAGCAGCAAACATCGCCATCTCTTTCAGTTTACTCAAATATCCCCATGTTCTAAGCATATCTGCACTGTTTCACAGCATTATGTTGGATTTTATCGACAGTGCGCTGAACTGCTCCATTTTAATGAATCAGATTTCAATTTAAACGTTATCCACTCCAAATGCGTTTGTAATGCAAAATGTTCTGTTACCGCTTTTACCGATAGAGGAAAGTTAGGTGAAAGTAATTTATACTTATTTATTATATGTATTCGATATTGGTAATTCACAAGGACTAAATCCAAATACAAATAGCGTCAACAATGATCCTCTGATCATGTTCGGTTCATATACGAACAACTAACAATGCTATAGTTAATATTATTAATATAATAATGGCTTTAAAACTAAATTTGTAATTAAAGAGAAGCAATATAATCCAAAACTTTGTGTTATGTCCCCAGACAGCGGTGTGTAAAGTCCTCACTGTCTGTGTGTAAGTCCTCAGTGGTTGGGCTGTGCCCAGTTCGAATAAAACAAAAGTGCATTTACTTTAATATCCGATATATTCGAGATGTCGCTGTTATCAAATATCAAAGAATAATATTACTAAATAATAACAATAACATAATAAGCAGAGTAAAATAATATATTTTAATAAATACGATATTTTTATAATTTAAATATATTTTGTGTGTGATGTCCTCAGACAATGGTGTGTGAAGTCCCCACTGTTTGTGTGTAAGTTGTCCTCAGTGGTTGGTCTGTCCTCAGTGATAGGTCTGTCCTCAGTGTGAAGTGTATCAAGCAACTGTCCCCATTTGTCTGTAAAATGACATGTTTTATCCTTATATTTTAGACAAGAAATAAATAGCTGTAAAGGATGGAAATGCACTATAGAGCATGTATGTGAAATTAGAAAGTCATACGATGTTTGCATAATGGTGTCCCGAGTCGACTGTAAATTTCAGGTGTCCTCAGTCTACACCGTAGACACGTATGTGTGTGTGTGTGTGGGTGTGTGTGTGTGTGTGTGTGTGTGTGTGTGTGTGTGTGTGTGTGTGTGTGTGTTTGTGTATGTGTGTGCGTGTGTGTGTGTGTGTGTGTGTGTGTGCTCTTGTATGCACGGTAAAATGAGGACATCCATCAGTTTACACAGCAACGAATGAGGACTCGTTGTCCAAGTGAGGACGTCCTCACTTGTGAACATAGTAAATATGCTTCAAAATAATTATTTTTCACAAAACATGTAAAAAAACTTGTCAAATCGAAGGGTCCCACTTGTCGTCCGATTCCTAGCATTTTTCGGCGTGTGTATCATCATTTTACATTTCGACCATTTTTCGCAGATTCGGTTTTATACACACGATGACATTGCGCATGCGCAATCCTGTTATGTCATCTAGTTACGTCATCGTTTTGTGCAATGTGGTAGCCGGTCGCCATTTTGAGAGTCGGAATTCAGAATAAATAACAAATGTACAAATAACATGGTAAGATTTTTGAAGTTTGCAATTATAATTATGGTGGTAAACTTTTGCATTATATAACGGTATAATTTTGTGAAATTTCTTTCGTTTATGAATTGAAATCTTTCTCTAAAATACGGGGCACGCGACCGCTTGGTGTGTAGAACTTCAGTTACCAGAATGAGAAATATCAAAATCCCCGTAATTGTCGATCTTTACATTTCCTCAAAAAAATGGATCTGGTAATAATATTGAAATAGATGAAATTAATGTGAATAAACTTTATAATGCCTAAATTAGGAAATAACACTAGTTTTATCTTTCATCGGATGCGAATAATGCAAGTTTTTCACGTTTGGATTATTTGTCGGCATAGTTATGTCATATTAGTTTTATCTGCTTACACCATTGCTAAAATTCGTTAAAGTACATGAGTTCAAAGATTAACATTTTTATTCGGCGTCATTGGCTGTCCTGACCCTCTTTATCATATTGATGATTTTAACACTAAAGGTGAAACATATAATTTTAGCACGGAACTCTTAATTAGAATATCTCTGTATTCCACACCTGTGACATTTGTATCTATTTTATAGCAGCAGAACATGTGCTTTGATTTGAAATCTGATATTATCCTAGTGCAAACTCTTAGTCGCATTATTCTATAAGAATGGTGAAAATTGGTAAAATCTTTTCAGATTATCTAATTCTTCTTTGTTAAATTATGCAGGGTGCCAGAAAGCGACGCAGAGAACATGAAATCACACTAGCCAGACTTGCAGAAATTAACAAAAATGCAACTGAGAAATTCGAGGTCAAATTCATAGATACGTACATAGTTAATTTTTCATCTCTTTTTGCAGCAATGATACATGTATTGATAACGACAAAATGAAACATTGTATTACTAAAAGCATTAAGAAGTCCTAATACTTTTGCAGTACAATACATTGATCACAGATAGCACATGTAAAACATGTTCACACATTTTACTAGATTAGACAGGACATTCTGAGGTCCATTTTAGGAGGAATATGTCAAGTTCTTTATTGCTTAAACCTTGAGCAGTATACTATAGAAAGTAGTTTGTGGGAAATCTATGCGAAAAACACAACAATGAATAAAAAAGAAACGAATTATTTTTACTACAAAACAATAGAAACGTACGTTGACAGACATGGTTGTTTATTTTTCCTTTATAGCTCAGCTGCTGTGTAATTTACATTTCTCGGAGAAAAATACTATATAATTTTATTTTCAATATTAAAAATGAAAGCTTAAACACAACCACTACTGTACATGTTTTCTGCAAAAGAAAAAAAGTACCTAGTAATACTTTTCTACATGTACTCAGGGATATAAACAAGCATGAGCCCGCGAGCCTTTGGTCCTTAAAATGTGTGCTGGCATCGTAGATTTTAAGAGACAATTCCTATGTATTCTATACAAAACTACTAAAAGAATAAGTCTGGGTTCATCAGGTTAAAATGTTAGTTCATATCCCTGGTACTGCAGTTTCATGAGAATGTATGCTATTGATAAACAATTTTTTTTTTGTATTTTAACAAGTTTGATCCATGTATGATATATGTTTCACACTCACACAGGCTGTGGTAAATTATTGAATAATTTCATCAATATGTAGAAGACATACATCAATTAAATGAAGTTTTGTAGATTTTTAATATTATGAACATGTCTGTAATACTAATACTTGATTTGGACTGTCCACTTATTCCGAAATTACCAATTGATGGTGTTTGGAAACTAATTTTAAATTAAAAAAATCATCCAATTTCAAGCGTAAAGGTGACTGATATTGCCCAAAAAATTGAAAATGGTAAGAAAAGCCATCTTATGCAGGCAGCGGCGTCTTCTCTAAGCACGAATTTACACGTGGAGATTTGCTGCTAGAATACACGGGCGATCTGGATCTGGTTGTAAACGATGAACCCAATGGCAATGAACAAGAAGACACATGGAGGTTTTTTTTTCAACATGATGGGAAAACAATGTGGTAAGTTATTATCTGCCAACCTTTTAGCTTGACTGTTCCAATAATTCTAGAGCTATTAAAATTTACTCATCTACTTAGGGGAAAATATAAGCGCGTTATTGGCAGTTTGGGGGAAAATATTAACCACTTTAAACATACACACTGAAGTGTTATTGTTATGTTATTGAAGTATTTAACTGAGTTTAAATAAATATATTTAATATGTTTACCTTTCAATATATTCCATTTCACTTACATGCCATTACAGTAAACTGTATAGAGTGACAAACATAATAAAGCAGAATATGCATATGAATCTGATTATACACAGATCCACTAACATATAAATCAAACCATGTTTGTCTTTTTCCATTTTCGAACGAAAATCTTGTAAAATGTTTTTTCTTTGCGAATAGACTGAACTCCAATTTACAAACACTGTCGTTTCCGTGACACATATTCACTGTGTAAATTTAAAATAAATATTTGTTGTTTGTATCTAAAACGTATTCTCCATTGTTGATTGACACACGCATTTAATCCCTACTAATTATATGATGACCGTCGTTAATTCGATTGTTATTTGTCATTTTTGCCGAAAATCGTAATTTCCTTTCTCCATTGTCCGCCATCTTGGAATAATGACGTATGCGACATGTGTGCATAGCAACGTAAAATCGTATATGTCCGACTACAGTCGCGAACCAATAGTTAAGTCTAATGTCGTTCGGCGACAACTCGAGACGCTTCGTTAGCACTACTGGGGAATTCCCGTCATTTTACACATGCGCATCGGTTTGTTTCGGGTAAATAATATCGTTACGATTGTTGAACTCTTACAATATTTACAAACGTAGTTGTTTTTAATTGTTTAATATAAAGGCAATTTTTTGGGGAAATGGATCGCTTGGGGACAATTCCATGACAGAGGGGAAAAATACGTCTAGGGGAAAGGGCCGATATTCGGCGGGTCTGAAAGAAGGAAAAAAAAAACCTGCGGAGAATATTTATGCAGTAGAATACTTATAACTAAAAGTAAGTGGCAGTGTTTAGAACTAAGTTTTTGTTGCTTTTAGTCTATATTGACTAAAAAAATCGTAAAAATTATGGCCCTAGAGAAATATGTAAAAGGCCCACTGATTTTGTGGCTGATCAGCAACTCAGCCCGGAATGAACACTGAGTGTACTGTAAGATAGCTGACTGGTTTCATGATATAAATGTCTAGTTAATTTAGATGGACATGTTTTCATCATACTAAACATTAATTCTAGTTTAAAATATAATAATATTAAATGTAAAACATTAAATATGTGACAGTGAGTACCTTCGTTTTCTTTCAATCGTTGTCGTCCATTGTGGGTTTTCGTGTAGATATGTCTACTAAGGCTTCAGCAGCTTGTTGTTGAGAAACTACACTATCTTCAAATCCGTGTTCCCATGACATTTATTTTCTGAGGGTTTTTGCACCCCCTAGGGACTATCAATTCCAAAATCTGGGGGTTCCTAAAAAAAGTTGGGGGTGCCAACTTAAAGTACTTTTTGAATGCATATTATACCTAAGTGTGTAAAAATATTGTATCTATTATTCATCTTATTATTTATTTATTTTTCTTAACCAAACATTGTAATTACCTTGCAATCATTTATCCAATTTAAATAAACAATAAAACCTTCAAAACCACAGTCATTGATAATGACATGTTTTACAATGGAGCAGAGTAAAAGTGCTATGTCATTCATTAACCCACATATCTAACATCTGCAAGCCTTTAGTAACAGTGTCGGTCTGACTTAAAAAGTCTTTTGATGTCAATGCCCTGTTTGGGCAAATCTCGAGGAGGTTGCGGCTGTAAACGTGTAACGCGATTATCACACAATCACAAAAGTGACATTGTCATTGAAAAAGGCATCAATCAAAACTACTGTACCTGAAGAATGCAAGCACTGTCAATAGTGCATTAATGAATTAACGTTAATATAGAGGAATGTAAAGGTTATGAGAAATATCAGACAGACTGTTGTTTTGTAGCATTGATAAAGTGGATTTTAAATTGGACTGAGGACATTTATTTGCTGAAATTTCAATTGGAGAATGTGTTACAGTGATTGTGATAGTGAAAACACTCGGATTTTTTGTACGTGCCCCTCACGTACAGTAAATGGTATTTTTAATTGCTGGTTTTATCAGTCGTTTGTACGTGATTCACGCACAAATGTAATGAATGGGAACACTGTCAAATGGCAGTTGGACCTTTACAAACTCCTTCTAAATGTTCCGACGGGTTGTCCTGTTGACTGCCTTCAACCACAACTACCGCCGCTTTTAATTTTTCGGTATTCTATGGAATTTCAGGCCAATTTGCTTTTCTGTGTCCCTATTAGTATCCAAATACAACACACTCCTTGCCCATTTCTTCAGATTACCGATATTTACAAAAACCAACGTTCATAGAGCTGATTATCGGAAAGAACACCGTTTAACATATCAACAATGGAATATTCTACAAATGGCCGCTTTGACGGCCACCCAATTGTTAGTAACGGAAAACTCTCGGATGTGAGGTTCACCGAATGTGACGTCACATTGAAAGCTCCTATCAATTTTCAGGAGGGGGCAGGGTTGGCAGAACTTTCCGCCCCCTGGAAAACCGCCGGGAAAACCCAGGTTTTCCCGTTCCGAGCAATACTCTCAAAGGGGGCAATACTGGTTAATACTGGGCAATACTATTTTTTCATCAGCTTATTTGAAGTTTTATTTGTTTTTATAAATCTAAATGCTCAGATAACATATATCAGTAAGAACATTTCGTTTTTTGCAAACATATGCTTTTATTTACCATTTAAATACTTAACCCATAATTGCTCAACTTAATTAGTGATATTAAATTATTAAATATATACTGGTTGGGCCTTTCATAACAGATACTGGCTATGATAGCATGCAAAGATATGAATAAATATAATAAATTTACAGGCATTAGTTATTTACATTCTGGCAAAACATTAATTTTAATTTCACAATTTGGAAAAGGCTCTTAACTGGCATGGATTATTGTGCTTAACTTCTCATTGAGATCTACAAAAGACCTCACTCACCCTTCTCTTTGTTTCAGCATTAATGCCGCCAACACGAAATCGATCGCAAAAATGGTTAACGACGGTACCAAAGACGCTAACTGCAAGATGAAAAAAATTATGATTGAAAATATACCCCACTTGTGTATGTTCGCATTGATAGATATAAAGAGAGGTGATCAACTTTTGTATGACTATGGTGTAGGTGACCTTCCGTGGCGGAAAAGAAAGGTAATATAACACCTTTTCTTACAAATTTGTTAATGACACGAGTATTAAATGGTTTGACCAATTTGATGATATAGAGCTGTAATGTATGGAATGATTTGTTTTATAGTCCACATAAAATATTTCAGTTCATTTAAACATTGAAGTTTATGATGTTTATTGCAATGCAAACAAAAATAAATGCATTTAATAATTTTTAGTTTTGACAACACTTCGTGCGAATGTACAGTTCATAAAATGGGCATCAGGCCTAAAATAAATATGTCTGTTTCCTGTAACATGTTGAAAAACACATGGGTCGGTAGGTAGGGAATTTTTTTTTAGATCTTTATTTATGTTCGGCTGTGTTAATCAATATTCTGCCCCTATATCCATCTATCTAGATCTATATCAAAGCTTAACTTACTCCTTAATTTGATCCTTAGAATACATCTACTTGAATGGGAGTCATAGACCTGGGCCCTGTCTTTCATATCAAAGATCTTATGCCTAATTTGACTTACGCTTAAGAGCCAATACTATGTGGGAAAACAATGATTTTGTATGTCAGTAAACAAATAAGTCATTTAAATGCAGACAAATGCGAGTTGATTATCCATAGAAATTTACTTTCACTTTTGCCCGATTTTCAGAAGATAGTTTGTACATGTTGCACTCAATCTACATTTAAATTTACTTGTCAATTGGTCGTTATCATTAAAGAAGAACAGTGCCTGATGCGCGCACATCGTGTTACATGATTTACTCATGTTAAATGGGAATACCCCCGTCTGGATTGGACATCAAATCGAGGCATATCCAACAATTCACTTTATGACGTCACGCGCACAGTGCACCTGCGTGTTAACTTCAGAAAAATGGCTAACGTTTGTGTTTATGAAATTCTTAAACAAATTTATCATTAATATTGGCCATAATTGCTTTTAAAAATGTAAGTAGTTTGTGTTTATTGTGCATTATGGAGTGAAGTTATATTTCGTTGTTAGGTCGTAATCATGCATGAAGTCAAATGTCCCAGCAATTGTAATGAAATGTCCCGATCTTTGACCTGAAGAATTATGGCATGTTTGAATTGGACCGCCTCATAAGTCGAGACTATAATTTAAAACGATATTTGAATGAACAAAATCTTGACTTCTGATTGATTATATACGGGGGTATGCACATTTTACAATAACATACACGACTAAATTTATCGTGGTCGCGTAACAGCAGTATTTTCAAATTTTAGGAGAAAAAAATTAGGGTCGGTGGTAAAAAATTAGGGTCGGTCGGGTTACAGGAAACAGAACTATTTTTTTAGGCCTGTATTGCAGATTACAAACCATTCATATGCCCCCTTTGAAGAAGCGGGGGTAAATTGCTCTTCACCTGTCAGTCGGTCGGTCCGTAGACCATTTCAATTCCGGACGATATCTAGGGGACGCTTTCAACTACGATCATGCAAATTGGTATGGTGGTTACTTGGGTGCAAAGGAAGACACCTATCAATTTTGAAGTTGTGTTTTTCGTAACAAAGTAGTAAAAACTGTTGTCGCCACTCACTTTCGCAACTTGAATATTTAATCGCCACTTTTTAAAAATCTGTTCATTTTACAACAATTGTGGAAGGTAGCAAGAGCCCTGCACTGTGCTTTCTTTCTGAAAGCAAAAAAACAATTTCAATGCATTTTTTGACAGGACTAAATGTTTTGCCAAATTATGTGTTGGTCATTGCTTTCTATAGTTTAGTAAGTAGGTTATTTCTATCCAACATGTTTTATTGATGATCATTTTGAAGTCAAAGGATGTTTGACAATATAAGGTAACAGCTTTAAGCCTGGGTAACCAAATACTTAAATATATTTTTTAGATGAATGAAAAAAAGCCAGAACTTTATGATGCGCCATTGTCAAGTAATGCATTTTTATTGTTCAAGTTTAATTTTGAAGTTGTGTTACATCATGGAAAATTGCTACTGTTTAGCATGGACTTTTTGCGGGCTGTAATCTTCACAATATATGCAATGAGCCTTTTATGCTTAACTGACTTAAGTCCAGCTATTAACAGGTAATTTTAGCATAATTTGCAACACAAACATAGCTAATAACATCAATTGTTATTAATATGGATTATATGGTGATCAACAAATGTTTTGTTTGCTATAGAAAAAGAAAATTGCCTTTTTAAAATATATACCGTATATATATTTAAATTAGTATTTAATTTTATAGCCTGTCAGCATTGCACTATTTCAAAGCATTGTAAATTCAAAACATATATTAAAACACAACATAATTTGGGCACTGCAAGTACCGCAAGTATTACTGGTAAAAAGTATCAAGTTCATTTTGTTGTTTTGTTGTATTCCTGATAAATCCAGTTCAAAATTATCTGGTACAATTCCTTGGTCCTTTAAAGGCACTATGACTTTGAAAGGGGCAAAAGGGCCCCATGGGGGTCCTTAAAATAAATATCAGAAATTCAGATATTAATAATTGATAATTGTAAAAACTGTATGCATTATGAAGAGTTCATACATTTTGAACTAAAATCATAATAAAATATAGGCTTTGTTTGTTTGACCCACTACAGTCGTCCGATGTCTGGACTGTAACTTCCCCATTCATAGAAGGATTAAGAAATTACTTGGCACAAATGTTCATATTCCCGGAAAAAATGGGATGGAGGGGAGGAACGCCGATGTATTTAAATTCGGTGGGTGGGGGTGACAGAGGGGATAAAATCAATTATAATTGTGTTGAAAAAAAAAAATTGTGCTGGTGGTACCCCATTTTTATGCCCCCCTTCGAAGAAGGCAGCATATAGCAGTCGCACTGTCCGTCTGTGCATCTGTACGTCTGTGCGAAACTTCCGGTCTCAGCCATAACTTTGCCATATATTGATGGATTTTAAAATAACTTGGTACAAATGTCAACCATCATAAATAACTTGGTACAAATGTCAACCATCATAAGACGACGTGTCGCGTGTAACACCCGTCTCCCTACCTCAAAGGTCAAGGTCACACTTAGAGGTCAAAGGTCAAATTCGGCCATAAAACATCTTGAAAATTCCTGTTTCAGCCGTAACTTTGCCATATATGGATGGATTTAAAAATAACTTGGCACAAATGTCAACCATCATAAGACGACGTGTCGCATGTAACACCCGTCTCCCTACCTCAAAGGTCAAGGTCACACTTAGAGGTCAAAGGTCAAAGTTGGCCATAAAACATCTTGAACAATTCCTGTCTCAGCCATAACTTTGCCATATATTGATGATTTTAAAATAACTTGGCACAAATGTAAACCATCATAAGACGACATGTCGCGTGTAACACCCGTCTCCCTACCTCAAAGGTCAAGGTCACGCTTAGAGGTCAAAGGTCAAATTTGGCCATAAACAGCTTGTTTTGACATAAGCGGAGTTTGAGACAAAAGTGGAATGTGGGGGCATCCGTGCCCTATGGACACATTTCTTGTTTTTTTTATTATGCAGTACTGAATGACCAAAGAGACGACAACAATGAAGTTGTTAGTTTTAATCATGAAAAAGAAAAGGCATATTCTTATTGTAAAAAATGTCATTGTATTTTTGCATGTCCCCATTTGAAGGTATCCTCATTTGGTGTTAGTAAGATTGGATATTAGTTTTTTATTTACGCAGATTTAGGTGACCGAACAGACGACAGTGATGCAGAAAACTATGTTGGTCATGAACCGGGACATATCGATGACGATTATTGTGACATGGAGCAAGGTACTCATTGTTGTGAAACCTGTAGAATTGTTGTTTACATAGCTTCTATAGGTCTATCAATCTAGCAGTCACAGGTTTGATTCACAATTGGGAAAATAAGGATAATTGTTTGTTTAATTATCATTTGAATAATAATTGATAAAACTTAAATAAAATCGTGAACACAACCAGTTTTTATTTCTACACTGAACACCTCTGATTCCAAACATCTGAAAATCAAACCATCATTTGGGAATTTCGTGAGTGTTTTTGGGGAAAAAATGCTCAGAGTAAATGATGGAGATTTAGAGCCAGTAGAACCTCATTGGTGAGAACCCATGCCAAGAGACAATGATCCAGATGTAGAGCTAGTAGTTGTGGTGTACAGGATAGTGTACAAACACTAAGTCATAAAATCTGAATGCATCATGCTGTGTATGACATTGTATGTTTGCATGTCCCCATTAGAAGTTTACACTGTCCTAAGTGTGAAGTTCACACTGTCCTCATTTCTTGTTAGCAACATTGTTTTTTTTGTTTTTTAATTATGCAGTACTGGATGACCAAACAGAGGACAACAGTGAAGTTGAACGGAATGCCGGGCAAGAATCTGAACGTCATGATGTTAATGATCGAAGTCTTGATGTTAATGATCGAAGTGACGTAAAGCAAGGTACTCTTTTTTGTGAAACATGTCGAAATGTTCTTTTCATAGGATCTCTGACTAGTTTTGTTAGTAGAGTACCAGTCTATCAATCCAGCAATAAGAGTTTGGAATCCCCATGGGGATGGAATTAATTGTTGTTTTTGAAAATGTTTGCATCTCCCCATTTGAAGGTTACACTGTCCTTAGTGTGAAGTTCACACTGTCCTCATTTGGTGTTAGTAACATTGGTTATTACTTGTTTATTCATGCAGTGCTGGATGACCAAACAGATCACAACAGTGATGGACATATGAGTGTTGATGATAAATGTGACATGGAGCAAGGTACTCTTTGTTGTGAAACCTTTTGAAATGCTGTTTACATAGGTTCTCTGGTCTATCAATCTAGCAGTCACATGTTTGATTCAAAATTGGGGAAATAACAAGATAATTGTTTGTGTAATTAACATTTAAATAATAATTGATAAAATTATTTTATTTGTTATAAGCAAAACCAGTTTTTATTTCTACACTGAACAACTCTATTTCCAAACTTCTGAAAATCAAAACTCAATTGGCAATTCTGTGACTGAATTAATTTGGGGAGAAAAATTCCAAGAGACAATGATAAAGATATAGAGCCAGTGGAACCAGATGAGAAGGAAACTGAGCATGAACATATGCAATTGCAATTGCGACTGAGCAATGTATTATTTGTCAGAAAAAATGTTGAAATTCTGATTTGGTTTCAAACGATGTCAAATGCCAGTTTCTATGAAACCAAACTTTGTATATGCTAGTTGGTTTAGTAAACTGGTTTATGATTGCATTTGGTCGCAGAAATCAAAGACATGGAACAATTATTAAACTTTTAAATGTAAGTAAATGTCTAAAGGTGTCACTGTATTTTGTTCTTCATTTGAAGGATACGCTGTTCAGATGTTACTGTAAAGTTTTCACAGTCTTTATTTAATGTCAATAAGATTGTCCAGTACTGTATTTTTTTTCAGTTCTGGAGTACCAGAGTGATGATGAACATGCTACTGAACAGCAGCTAAAAGTCACATTTTCAGGAATACGTCCTAACCAAGTAAGTGTGGGTTCAAACTAGATAATCAATAATAACTTCTGAAATACAACAATGTGCTTAGCCTTTAATAGAATATAAGGTTAACAAAATTACCACAATGTCTAATGCAAAAAAAAAACACGCCATGCTCACGCGTACTATCACATTTTTCTCGGACAAAATTACAAATTTGCATAAAAAAAAAAAATGTAATTGATAGAATTGTCTTAATGCAGGTAACTAACACAAGTTAAACTTTTTTCCTTAAATCCATCATCTTGCATTGGCTGAATGTATAGGAATGTCTGAAACTATAAGAATAATATTTCAATCCTGTTGATAACTTCAAATTGTCTGGAATTATTTTGATTTACTCAAATTGTAAATCCACTTTACTAGGCAAATATTCCATTCTTATCAGTCAAAGACTAAGCTCAAAACATTGTTAATTGTTGCTAGTTGCCATTTTTTCTTTGCTTGCAGGTCATTTTGTCAGTCATTGTTCCATGTTTAATGCACCTCATTTGTGTAAAAGCAGTGTATGTGGGTAAGAATCTTCTTTAGTAATAGCTCTTGTTTTACAGGGCTTCTTCAAGCTTTTGGGGGAATCAAATTAACAGACCGGGCAGAAGATGCCGATATCCTTGTTGTTCAGGCTTGTAAGTATAAAGTTTATGAACATTTGTGTGTGAACATATAAATGTGAATCCAACCGATTGTAATTAAAGATGAAACTAGGTCCAAAACAATTCAGCAAGGCAGACCCATGTTGTACAGTTGTACCTTATAAATCATGCCTGAAACCAAATTTGTAATTCATCATTATTCCAATAAAGAATGCACAATTGGCTATTAAACAATAAGCAATATATTGCTCAGTACATTGCATTCACACAGGAAAATTAGAAAATATTGTAAAAATGTTGATTGTTTTTATGATAGTGCCTTGCTTGTTTATAAATATAGTTCTGCCACCTGTAAAAATTCGTTTTCAATTAAAGCATACATAACTTGTAGGTGCCTGGTGACAAAATATTTGCTTTTGTTTTAAGTGAATTATTATTCAAACCACACTGATTATTCCCTTGTTCTTGTACTAACAGAAATAATGTTTTTGATTTGGTTGGTTTAGTTCAAGGTTTTGATATTTAATATCTGAAATTTAATTTGAAATGTATTTCATTCAGCTGAGTATGGGAACACATCGACCACAACACTGAAGTTCTTCAAGAGTTTGCTTGGAAGAAACGTGAAAATCGTGAGCTGCAAATGGGTGAAAGATTCACTTCTGCATGGATCAGTTCAAGACCCGGTAAGAACCTGTGGCAGAAACAATCCTTTTTTATACCAGCCTATACCTTCTCCTCTGCAACGTGGGTTAATTGGGGTATACTGGATTCACCATGAACATCTGTCCATAGACAAAAACATGTCAGACGAAGTATTCCTACATTTTTCAATGTACAATAGTCAAACTTGCATACATTGTTCCTGATGATGTGATGTTGTGCATGTGCAATATCATTTGGGGGTATTTGTCACTACTAGTTTGTTTTTTGTTTTTCAAATAAAATCAGGGTGTGTATATGTGTACCCTGTGTGTTATTATGATTATAGTGTTGGGAAATTAGCCAGATTTATAAAAATCAACCAAGAAATCACATGTGTATGTACAGATGTATGCATTGCCTTTGGAACGTTCAATGTAAAATCATAATTCTATGCTATATATATTTTTATTTGCTATATATATAAATATATTTTAAGTAGATTCGGAAATATACATAAGAAAACATGTCGCATGAGTTAAATAATAATTACATTAAAAGATGCCGAATAATTTCAATCAGCTCATTAAGCATATGAAATATATAACGTCAATATTATCACAGCAACAAAGTTAATTTATGCAATATTATATATTATGACGTCAAATGTCAAAAATAATATATTTATATTTTAAAGATATATATATTCAAAGTATGTGCTTTACGTTAGTCCATTTTGCCTTCTATGTGTCATTTTGGCAGAAAATATTTCAGACAAAATATCTTGTGAAAAGTGCAACACACTATGGGGAGATGTCTGATGATGAAAATTACCAGCCATTTGAGTTCCAAATTACTGGCAAAGATTGGATCGATATCACTGAATGTGAGGGGAAAATTTTACTTGATCTGGGCTTGATTATTTTAAGAATACTGGTAAGGAATGATCAGTTTTTAGCTTGATTATTTTAAGAATAATAAGGAAAGTTGTACACCATCTTAATGTCACATAATAATGCTCTGGCTCAAAGATTTTTGTAATTAAAGGTGAAAGGTCGTTTTGTCTCTTGGTGCTTTTTTAGTCTTCACACTTAATGCAAAAAATATGATAAAGCCTTGCTTTACATTGAATGAAGGCAAATTGACGGAACCGCAGTAGTTTTTTATTCTCTATTATCACAATTCAACTATATATAAAAAATAATAGACGGAAACCTGACATGTTGGTTATGGTAGTGATATAAGTCTTTGCATAAATTAATATGTGTTACTGTATTATTTTATTTTTTAGATGATGTCCGATACTTACTGAGTAATATGGGAGGAATAGAAGTTCTTACTGTTTCTACTGAAACGATCATTATTTGTGCAGATGGAGAAATACACACCTCAGGTGAGTAAAATCCAACTACACTTTAAGTTTTTATCATTTTTCAGCACAAGAACCACATTGCTACTTTGAGATCGAAATGCAACATTGATTGTCAAGGCTGTATGTCTGTTTCAAAGCAGTATTAGTGGGTATTATTAGTTACCCGGTTTTTTACTGACCCCGTACGGTGTGATACAGGGTCACTGACCGTCAGTAAATTAATATTGGGCGAGAGGGCAGCTCGAGCCCAATATAAATTTACTACCCTGTATCACACCATGCGGGGTCAGTAAGAAGCCGTGTAACGAATTTATCTTACAGAGTACCATAACATGAGAAAAGTTAGTTATACTGTATTTTATGGCGTCGTCTTGTTTACTTCCGTGACGTCATTTAACGTTACTAACCTAATATGAAAAGCTACTGACCTAATATGGAAAAATACACGGTCAGCATGTGACCTGGCTTAGCCAATGAAAAACGAGTATTTTGTACGAGGTAAGATAATAATCACTATTAGAGATAGCTCTAGTTCACTAAATAATAATTTACTGGTTGATTGCCACTGTAGGATAAATAGTGGATTTGGCTTGTCCAAACATGTGTCATGGGGGCATCAGTGTCATTTCTGTTTCTTATATATTTGAATGACAATAATAATACATGTATGAAGTTAATGTTCTTGTGTTTTGTTAAAATATTAAAATATATTGGAATTAACTTTTAATGAATCTGTCAACAGTGTATATTGTTTGTATTTACAGACCAGTGTGTTGGCAAGGAGTGGATATTTCAGTCCATAGTAGATGGACATATGACAGCCACTACTAAACAAAATCATGGTGAAACGATGGACTCAAGTGGTGAAGAATCTTGTGAGGTCGAGTATCAGGCTTTCACACCTGGAAAAAAAGTCTATGTGCAGACTTCTGGTTCAATTACTGGAAATCGCACACAGAAACGGCAGTGCTGCTTGTATTGTGGAAAATTACAAACTAAAATATCAAGACATATGGCGTCCCATCATTCAACAGAGATTGAGGTGGCCAAAATATTAAGTTTGCCAAAAAAAAGCAAAGAGCAAAGGAAGGCGTGGATTGAATTGGAATCAAAGGGGAACTTTTGTCACAATGACAAAGTTCGTGAAACAGGAACTGGTATGATTATTCCAAAATATAGACCAGCTTTAAATAAAAATGAACAGAAATATTTACCTTGTGAATATTGCAAATCTTACATTGTTTCATCTGCCCTGTGGAAACATCACAAAACATGTGTTGCCAAGCCTCATGGTGTTCAAAGCGATGCCCCTGTAAAAAACGCAAGACTACTTGGGTCAGTGAACTGCTCTTCAAGTTTTCATAGAGATGTAATTTCAAAAATGCGTGAGGACCCGATAAGCATAATTGTGAAGTCAGACCCTTTGGTAAAGGAATTTGGAGAGCGGAGGTATCTCAAAACTGGAAAGTATCAACACACACACCAACATGTTTCACAGCGTATGCGCGAATTAGGAAGATTTGTGCTAGCCATGAAAAAGAAAGACAAGAGTTTAACAAGTTTGAGTCAGTGTATTGATCCTCTTAAATGGAGAAGTGTTATTGAAGCTGCAAGGGATGTTGCAGGTTACAATTCTGATAATCAAAATTTCAGTAGCCCATCGTATGCTCTCAAAATAGGACACAGTTTTAAAAAATGTGCTAAGATCCTGCGCAACCAGGCGAATGAAGTTGGAGATGCTGTTGTCAAAGAACGAATGAATAATTTCATTGAACTGTACATGGATGAATGGGATGAACGTGTCTCATCTTTAGCCATCGATTCACTTGAGACCACAAAATACAACACAGTCAAATTGTTGCCACTGGTAGAGGATGTGGTGGTGTTGTCAAAACACATCGTAAAGGAAATAAGTAAGGCAAAAATCTCACAAACCCCTCAATACACAAAGTTGTGCAAGTATACATTGGCGCAAATAATTCTGTTTAACAGAAAGAGATCAGGGGAGGCGGAGCGCATGAAACAAGATGACTTTGTTAAGGCATCAGTTAATCCCAACATTGATGAAGAAATTAAAAGAAACCTGTCAAAATTTGAGCAAGAATTATGTTCTTCTCATCTGAGAGTTGAAACCAGGGGGAAAAGAGGTAGAAAAGTGGCAATTCTTTTCACGCAACAAATGAAAGACAATGTTGAGGTTTTGATGAGGTTACAAAAAGAACTGGGCTATAACAACCAATTCATTTTTGTTCCTCCGACTCACAAAACCACGAATAGGCCTTACCGAGGCACAAAAGTGTTGAAAGAAATAGCATGTGAGGCGGGATTACAGCATCCTGAGCGAATCACGTCTACCAATCTTCGAAAACAGCTCGGAACCCTTTGTCAGGTATTGGGACTGACTGAGAATGAGCAAGATATTCATGGGACACGACATTAGAGTGCATCGCCAGTTTTATAGGCTACCACAGGGTACCCTGGAAATAGCACGAGTGTCTAAAGTGCTCCATTGTCTAAATTCTGGACGGATTTCGCAGATCAGAAATAAGCGTTTAGAAGACATAGATGTCAATGATGATGTTGGTAAGACATTATTACATTGTTGATTTGAATAATATTAAAATATGAAAGGGTCAATCTTAAAGTAAAGCAATTAAAACGAACCTATTTTAATTTTTATCACTTGGCCAGGTTGAAAGTCTCAAGATATTGTCAATAACTTTGCTGTAACACAGGTTTTCACTCTATTTTGGGGGATGCCACACACAGCCCTGAGATTTCAAAATATGTGTGCCATTATAACCCCCCAAACGAAATAGACTCTTATTGTGGTAATAAATTATCAATAGTTTCTTAACATGCAATAGCTGTTTTAAGTTTAACTACCTCATTTACTTGCATTAGAGCTCAAATTTGGGTGGTGTTTAGTAAGATTGGTATTTTGTTTATTATGAAGTACTGGATGACCTAACCGACAATGACAGTGATGTTGAAGATGATGGTGATCAAGTACTTGATGATCAAAGCAACATGGAAGAAGGTATTCATTGTTGTATTCCCTGTTTACATAGGATCTCTGGCTAGTAAAGCTAGTCAAGTGCGTTTCCATCAAATAGCAGTAAACGGTTGGATTCCTGTGACGGTGCAATTTAGTGTTCAACCTACAAAAAGAATAGTAACCAAATTATAGAGCTCTGAAGTTGTTTTTTTATATTTTTTGCTGATCTATTTTGCTGTTGGGTGTCTAACACAGATTTCTTATTTATTTTTATTGTTGCATGTAGGAATTATGGATTTAAACCAAAATTACTGGTGGGTTGCATATTATTAAGCCTTTGGATTGCCTTAAGAATAATGAAAATCTAGAAAAGGTTACAGTTTAAATTATGAAAACTTAAATGCATATTCTAATTGTTGTTTTTGTGTATGTCCCGATTTGAAGGTTACACTGTCCTAAATGTGTATACTCATCGTCCTCATTTGATTTCAGTAAGATTGGTAAATACATTTTTATTTATGCAGGGATGGATGACCGAAGCATCAATGATGCAGGGATGGATGACCAAACAAACAATGACAGTGATGTTGAATCGATCGCTTGTCAAGAACTTGAACATGTTGATGATCAAAGCAACATGGAAGAAGGTATTTATTGTTGTATGCGCTTATATGTGTTTACATTCCTATCTCTGGCTAGTAAAGTGCCTGTCCATCAATCTAGAAGTCACAGGTTAGATTTCTGTGATGCTGGAATTAATTGTTCTGCCTACAAAAATCATAGTAACCAAATGTTTAGCCGCAATTAAGTTGTTGTGTCACTTAAATATTGTTGAAGATGAAAACCATACTGTGTGGTGTGTTGTGAAATCAATTACAATTAATTTTTATTTTATTTTATGGGAACATATGCAAATGTGCATAAAAATGCTGCTTTATTGGAGACAACATCATGATAAATGTAGTATTATTGTTTCATTTTTATAATATGGAATGAAGTGCATATTCTTGCATTCTTGGTTGACATTTTCAGGCCCAGCTGCCAGTCATAAGAAACGAAAAAAATCCTGTAAGTTGCTGTTGTTTTCAGTTAGTAGTTTTGGTTTCATAAGTTGTTAAGTCATGAATTGCTAATGGTGAGCTATTGTGGTGGGTGGCTGTTCGGCATCCCTATTTGTGAGTTTGTTCAAATCATGCCGCTGAGGTCAAAACTGTCCATGCCCTAGGGATCAAATAATTTTTGTACACTAACTTTAAAACTCTTCTTCCCTGAAACAAACATTGTTAAGTAGTCCTTTACCAGGTTTGTTGAAATAATGCTTTACGCGTACAAATTGGTCACACTGTGGTGTAAAATGGTTTATATAGACTTATGATGCAAAATAACTTGACTCAAAAACATCACTCAGGTGATCGAACTGGGCTAATCTTGGCCCTCTTGTTTGTTTTTTCATGAATCGCTGTTGTATCTTTGTATTATTTATGTAGTCATTATTAAGCATGGCAATAGTTTTTAAAGCTTACCACCTGTTATTGCATGCCTGTAGGTGTTGCCATAATGGACAGCGACAGTGAGAGTGAAAATGAGTGGAAAGAAAGACCAAACTCGAAGAAGTCCAAGCCTTGTAAGCACCAGACATAATTATATTAACTATTTTTTGCTTTTCTAGCACTTTTGTTCTTTTGGTTTATCCATTGTACAATGAAAGCAGCTTAAGTAAGAGTCGGACAAGTCAAACATTCAAAAAATATTTACTGAAAATTAGGGGACCAAATTTTAGAGTTGGACAAATTATAAAAATGAATTGTATGGTCAGAACAGATATTCCATAAAGCTTTGTATGAATAGCTAATGTAAGACACTTCAGTTGAAGAAACAACAACAACAAAACATTGCGTATATAGTAACAGTTAGGTAGAAAGCTGAAATTACTGTCTATTAAAGTGTGTGTTAAATTTTCAGTGACCAGCGAGAGAAGACCCTGGTCCAAAGAGGAAAAGGCAATTGTTTTGTCTTCGATGAAGAATAACCTACTACTGCATAAACTGCCCGGAAAGCTTCAGTGTTTGGAGCTCATTCAAAAACATAACCAACTTAAGCAAAGGTCATGGACAGTGATAAAGGACTTCGTCCGTAATCGAATTGTTGCGGAAAAAAGGAAACTCAGTCTTAAAGAATAATGACGGTGTCATTGAACTCTCTGGAATGTATAAGCCAATGTCAATGATGTAGTAAGGGGTCATGCACTGAAGCTTTCCGGGCAGTTTATGCACATATTGTCAGGTGGCTACAATCAGTCTGTTGATTTTATACCCCCGCAAACGAAGTTTGTGGGGCTATACTGGAATCACCCTGTCGGTCAGTTGTGTGGTCGGTCGGTCGGTCACGCTGCACATGTTGGTCTGTCATGCTGCACATGTTGGTCTGTCACGCTGCACATGTGTACTTTGTGTTGCAAACTAATCTCTCAGTTTTCTGCCTATCAACAAACTTTATAGATATGTTGTTTATACTACGTAGAAGTGCAAGACGTAATTTTCGTGTATGTCGCGATATTCTTTGCAGAGTTATGTGCCCTTGAACTTAGGCAAATTTTGGATACTTACATCATTGTACATGCGTACTTTGTATCGTGAACTTGTCTCTCAGTTTTCTGTGTATCAACATGAAACTTTATAGATATGTTGTTTATATTATGTAGAAAAGCAAGACATGTGCCCTTGAACTTAGGCAAATTTTGGATACTTGCATTACTTAATTTTGGATTTGGATAATTTCATCATTGTACATGTGTACTTTGTGTCGAAACTAGTCTCTCAGTTTTCTGTGTATCAAAACGAAACTTTATAGGAGTGTTGTTTATACTATGTAGAAGTGAAAGACATTATTTTCGTGTATGTCTTGATATTCTTTGCAGAGTTATGTGCACTTGAACTTAGGCAAATTTTGGATACTTACATTACTTAATTTTGGATTTGGATAATTTCATCATTGTACATGTGTACTTTGTGTCGCAAACTAGTCTCTCAGTTTTCTGTGTATCATAACGAAACTTTATAGAAGTGTTGTTTATACTATGTAGAAGTGCAAGACGTTATTTTTGTGTATGTCACACTATTTGTTGCAGAGTTATTTGCCGTGAACTTAGGCAATTGATGCAATAAATCAACGCGAAGCTTTTTGTCTTTGTGTGTGATCAATGTGAAGTAGCAAACGACACAAGTTTGAGATTAATTTTACTAATGCTCAAGTTTTGCACCTGCTTGAAATGAGCCACTGCGGGGGTATTTGTAATCTTCTATGACTGTTCTAGTTCGTAGAGGGATTGCCTAAGTTTCTTGTTTTCATGCTCTCAATTAACCCATACATTGACAAAGCGCATTATCGTGAAGCAACCATTAGTTTCACTGAAAAATAGAAAAATGGTATTCGCAAAATAGAAAAATGGTATTCGCTTAATAACTAAACTTGAGTTTGAGGGCTGCACTGAAATAATTTGTGTAGGTTGTAGTTAACAAGATGTCTAAGCTTGGTGGTTTGCATAATTAATTGAATGTATTGTTCAATCTCCTTTTTATGCCCCCCTTCGAAGAATGCGGCATGTAGCAGTCGCACTGTGCGTCTGTCCGTCTGTGCGAAACTTCCTGTCTCAGCCATAACTTTGCCATATATTGATGGATTTTAATATAACTTTGCACAAATGTCAACCATCATAAGACGATGTGTCGCCTGTAACACCCGTCTCCTTACCTCAAAGGTCAAGGTCCCACTTAGAGGTCAAAGGTAAAATTTGGCCATAAAACAGCTTACAAATTCCTGTCTCAGCCATAACTTTGCCATATCTTGATGGTTTTTAAAATAACTTGGCACAAATGTAAACTCTCATAAGACCACGTGTCGCTTGTAACACCCGTCTCCCTACCTTAACGGTAAAGGTCACACTTAGAGGTCAAAGTTCAAATTGGCCATAAAACAACTTGTTTTTGACATAAGTGGAGTTTTGAGACAAAAGTGGAATGTGGGGGCATCTGTGCCCTATGGACACATGTCTTGTTCTGCTTAAATCTGATTTTGTGGCATGGCCACATTTCTTGTTAGGCCATCCATGTTTACATGTTAAATAAATCACAAGTATAACTAAATGTTTTTAATACCCAAGTTTGCCAATTGTCTTGTCAAAATGAATTTATGTTAAAATTACTGCTTATTACAATTTATTTACCATGCTTTCAATCTTAAAAAAAAAATATGTTTGAGTTTTAAAATATTATAATTGTATAACAATTGTAACAGTTTATATAAAATCTGAAATTATTGTGTAGTATAATGCATAAATAGTTTTGTTTTAGTGGCATTTTATTGAATTACTCCATTGATTGTGTAAATGATGTCTGCACTGTACATAAATGGTACTGATTATTGGTTTATATACTGGGCATCTATGATCATATATGATCTATAGTGTTATAGAGTGATGAACTTTACAAGTGCATTGATTTAAAGTTAAATATATACAGCATCTATGTGTTATATTGTAGAATTTTATAATTTGATTGATTTTATGTTAGATATATGCATAGTCTATTGTAAATACTGTTGAACCAGGTTTTCAACGGCTGCGTAAAACAGGTGGTTTCCGGGCAATCTTGATGATGCATATAAGCTAGCATCGAGTTCTAGCGTGGGATTGTTTACAGGGCAAGTCGGGGCAAGGTCACTGTTTCTAAATATAGAAAAGTTTTCAGCTCAATAACTTGAGGTTGGATGGAGTTATTGCACTGGATATTTGTGTATAGTAGCTTACATGAAGGCCTAGCTTGGGATTGCGCAAATATTTAAATTTAAGAAAATTGATTAGTAAAACGTTGAAAACTTGGTTCGTGGCATTGATGTGTTTCTTTTTACATGACCAATTGGTGTTATTGGAATTTCAAACTCTAGCCATCATGTGTGATGAATTTTAACTGTAAACTTTGTCAGAATATCTGCAGAGCTATGTGTTAATAAACTGTGTTCATGGATAATGTGGTTTGTTTATTATATATGTGCTAGGCTATCTGAATTATATGTATGGCAATTATGAGGCAACCACAGTACATTAAAGATGTAATTGTATACATCAGGCGAACAAAGCAAAACATCTTTCCACTACATATTACCTGTTGCGGGAGAAGCTTATTTAACATTACCTTTAATGAAAAACCGATGTTACTTTATCATTCTACTGAATATACATTATATATACAATAATCACGAATACTTGAAGCAGAACATGCAATTTTATTGAATAAGATCACGTCAGAATATCAAGAAAGAGCGTAACTTCATGATGTAACGTCAAGGCGGCATATATTTGGAAATCAAAACATACTACTTGGCTACTTGAAGAATGCATTTTCATATACCCTTCATACTAAAAATTTAGAATGTGCAAAATGTAGCTACGAGTGTAGGAAACAACATGAAGCGTGTGTAAAGTAAATGGTTATCCACTCGAATGTAAAAATGGATGATTAACATATTTATCGTGACATAACATATAAATAGTTATGATATCATTTTCCAGTCAAAAGATACATTTACTTGCAATTTATAATCTGAAACTCTGCTGACAACCTGTGTATCAATTAATAGAATAGTGTTTATAATGCGAAGAGTCTTAAAAGTCCCACAAACACTGCTGTTATTATCGGTCTAAAAAGGGTGGGACATATTTTAAAAGGGTGGGACATAAAAATGGAAGGGGGACCAAATATTTTAAAAGGGTGGGACATAAAAATGGAAGGGGGCCCCCCTGCCATTCTGCTTTAGCTAAATCCCTAGATTTACATATACTTCTTTATTTTCGGATGGAGATTTTATTCGTATATGAGTTCCATTAATAACAGCAGCAACTCAAGGGAAAACGTGCTGTGCAATTGACAAGTCATTTTGAGACTGTGCAAGGGTTTTTTTCACTTCTGGGGGAGGGGCCTGGGGCCTTATACTTAATTGCGTGAATTTGCTTTTGGGGGAAAGACGTGTTTGTTTCCCCCAAAAGGGGAAATTGTAACGTAAGATATATTTGAGTATGTTCATTATTGTTTACTGAAACAACAATGGGGAAACATTGATAATTTTAAAACAAAAAAAGATCTTAATCTGGAGTGTGAGAAACATATTATCAGTTAACTAAAAACAATAATTACTGTTAATCACTATGTTATAATACACAGGGTATTGGATACTTAAGGCTTGATTGGGCCATAGAAGAAAGATGCAGTCGGCTTTTTTCAGAAGCCACAGTCCACAAAGTGATTTTTATGATTTTTCCTGGGGGAATTTTGCCGCTGGGGTGAATTATTTTCAGTGGGGGAATTTATTTTGCTGGGGGAAGCCGCTGTTAAATGGGGGGTGTTATATAAGGTTAAAAACCCTTGCTGTGGGAACTTGATGAACCGACCAAATATGTAAGGTGAACTCAGGTGAGTTATTAACTCTGCAACCACGCGTGAAACAGAAGGCTGAGATAAATAGTGGATATCACAATCATTAAGTTGAATTCCACCAGTTGCCAAATATCTTAATGTTATCTACTAAGATTTTTTCTACAGACGACAGACTGTTAGTGTTACATCTCCTGGTTGGTCATTGAATTCTGGATGGTAAAAGGGTATTTCGTGCCTTGATTCCTTTTCTTTTGAATATATATCTTTCCACCAACTGCAAATTGGTGAGTGTATCCAAAGGGTTGACTCTCACATCCATTTATGATTTGATATGCTGCAAGTTGTAAAGCAAATTACAAACACAGGAAAATAAGACAACAACAAATAAGATACACATACTATAATAAATAAAAATGACAATTGCAAATAATACAATACCTTTTTTAGTATTCAAAAGACTTAATACATGTACATATGACCATCTCCACCATTTCCAGTTAAATTCATGAAAATAAGCAAAATTGTTTATCCGAAATATCGTGTATCCGAAATTTATAACACACATGGAAGTGCTTTGTGTGCATCGTTCAGCGGTAAAATTGTATTCAATCGATCGTATTGGAACACAATCAATGTATTTTTGTTATTAACTTCCAAAAGTTATGGATAATATATCGATCAACGTGAAATTTAATCAAAATAAGTCACCATAACAATGTTCAGCATTCGTATCCGGTTTAAATAAGTTACAGTAGGCGTAATTACACTAAAATGGAAAGAATCAAAAACAGAAAAGCAATTTACCGAGCTTAAACGACTGCTAATATCTTGTCATCAAAATTTAATGGGTATACATAGCGACGCAGTGTGTTATTTAGGTACATACCCTTTTTTTCTAATTCAGTTAAGGGAGGTTGAATCTTTCTTAAAAATTAAGGGGAAAATAGAGGATATTTGTTGATTTCAGTGTAAGATCGTATTATCATTTAATGAGTGGTCATATAACAAATATTTTCACGAGTGGCGGAGATTAATATCGTAATCTCG
>JAPFQT010000499.1:52500-89425 GCA_027627225.1 Congeria kusceri
GGGCTAGCGTTGATTACCGCAATAACCAACGCTTACCCGTCAATCATTGATTATTTCTCACGCGCTCGCATGGAGATAAGAAGGGAGCAGCTAACTATGGTTTATTACCCTATTCTAGCACGTGAATTTATGAAACCAAATAAACGCGAAAATTTCTCGTTGTTTCGTTTGTTTGCTATTCATTAATATTATAAAAATGATTGATAGAAAATTAATTTCATTTTCTTCTATTAAAATTCGTTTGTTTCAAAGCCCAATTGTGCCATTTTAGTTGTTGAGAAAATACGTGGAAATGGCTGTTACATTTTCCCCCGCGTGATGTGTATCAATGAGAATTGTTTTATTAACAATGTCACGTGACATAAATAGCGTAGTTTATTTGACCAACACATCGTCTGCTTTAGCATCCATCTTACTGGAAAACGGCAAATCCAGAGATAAGTCGAATTGGTTCAATTTGTGAGTTTAGAGGGAGCTAGGAAAGTTGGAGGGTGGTGAGCTATATGCACATATAATAATAATAATAATAATAATAATAATCACTTTATTTTCCGAAGGTGGCATATAAGACATAGTATTGTCATGACAAAAACATACATTATTTTCATATGGCCTTCATACACATTCAAACATTCAACCAAATTCACATTTTACATATAATTACAAAACAAGCACACGGTAAATTTAATAATGATAATAATAATGATAATGGCAATATTAATAATAATAATAATAATAATAATAATAATAATAATTTTCTCAATAAAAAACAATTACAAAGCATCGACAAACAGCAATAGAAAATAGAAATTATGCACAATGCATTGATACTCTCATAAAAAACTTACATTTTTTTATAAAAGTTCTCCATATACAAAACAAATATAATTATTTGCTAACAACATCAATTTCAATATACATTTTCTAATTTTCAATAAATATATCTATATCAGTACTATAATTGTGATATTTGTGTTACAACTATTAGACTTGTTCAAGTAAATATGTTTTATACGCTCATTTGAATGATGGTAATGAAGATGTATTTCTTAATTCCAATGGTAAATTGTTCCATACGATTATGCAATAGTATGTATATGTATCTTTGTAGTATTTTGTTCTTGGTTAAATTGGCAAAATAAGATCTTTGTGCATAGCTGACCGTAAATAGTGGGATTCATTGTTTGAAAAGGTTAATACATTTGTGATATATGATGGCACCAAATTGCAAACGGTTTTATATATTTGTATAGCAGTGTGGTATTTTACTCTGTCATTGATTTTCATCCAACGTAATGTTTTAAAAAGTTATACAGAAGCAGTCCTTGAAGGTTTATTAAGAACTAGTTTAGCTGTTCTTTTTTGTAGTACTAAAATCTTCTTTATATACGAATTATTCGGTTTTCCCCAAATAGTACAACATTAGTCAAAAATAGGTAAAATATATGCATTTTATAAAACATTTATTTCATTTCATCACTGATAAAGTATACGATGTGTTTTAATAATGTAATTTTACTGTTAAGCTGTTTACAAACGTTATCTATTTGATCATGCCAATTTAAGGTTTGAACAACATAAATACCTAAGAGTTTCTTCCTACATACATTTTCTAAGTCATTTCCATTTATACTGATATTAAGTGGACTAGAAATGGTTATTTTATGACGAGTCCCGATCAATATACAAATTGAATTTGAGATTTTCTATTATCTTCTTAACTTCATATGAACTAATACACTCAATATCAAATTCATATTTGTGTATTTGCTTATCCAGATTTTCCTTTAAATTAGCAAAATACTCTTCTGAGTATGATTTTTCCTTGATGATATCTGATATATTTATGAAGTATTTATTCAATTCATTAACAATGTCAATTTTATTATTTACCATTGTAGAATTGTCGATGACAAGTTTCTTTGGAATTTTGATATGCTTTGATTCATCCAAATGTGAAATTGTTTTCAAATGTTTCCATAGCAATGAACTGTCTTTATTTTTTTGAATAGCTTTATTAAAGAATTGTTTCATTTCATGTTTTATTTTTGATGTAACTTGATTTCGCAACATTTTGTATTGTGCAAAATCGCCATTTTTATGACACAAGTCTCGTTTAAATAACATAGCTTTTATTTCATCAGTAAACCAGTGTGGTTGATGGTCGCGTTTAATACGCTTAGTTTTTATAGGCGCGTGTTTGGTTAGGGCCAAATTTAAATCTAAAAAAAGACATTAAGTGCTTTGTTTGAGTCATGATATGTTGCAACATTATCAATGCCTAAATGTATAAGTGTATTTTGAAAAGCGTATTCATCGAAGTTTTTAAAACATCTGCATGTTAATTCTTTATGTCCTTCGCCCGTTTTCTTTATTTTATTTGTAAATGATCGAATTACACAAATAGGTTCATGGTCACTAATTGTTAAATTTGCTAAAAATGTTTTGATTATATTTTTTTTACAATTGGCATATATATGGTCGATAATTGTTGTGCTACGTTTAGTAATTCTTGTAGGGGCTTTAATAAGTTGATAAAGGTTATAGTTTTGTACTGTATCGTTCCATTTTGTATTGCTAAAGTTGTTATAGTCTGGGTTATAATTGAAATTCATATCACCTAGGACAATGTAATTAATATTTAACAGATCAGAAATTTCAAGTTGCTCCTCATAATCATCTATCCATGTCTGCAATGAACTAGGCGGGCATGATATCATGTAAAATATATCAAGAAGTAAATGATTTATTTTATGAAGTTAGTGGTATAGCAGATACAGATGATCTGCGTTTTCTATATGACGATTTTTACATTGAAAATGATACATTGCCAGCACACCCACCAGTCAAAAGATTCAAGCCACTGATAAAAAAATGGGCCGACGAAATGATAAAAGGTAAAATTTGATGATTTTTTCTAGGTCAGGAGGTGTCTTAATTGTGTTGCTGTATCCGTAGTTAAACAAGTTCAGTTTTATTCCAAAATTAAATAGAGACATCAGAGGATATTTAATTTTATTACACCTTACGTGACCGCTCTGTGTATTTTGTCCATATACCAAACGTTATATCACAGGGTTATATTCTTTCATATCACCCTTGCGCGGAGCTGAAAATAGAACAGCATTTTTCTTTCAAAACAAAACAAAATTAAACGATTATGCAGCGTTTACCTACAAAGTGCTGACGTCGATCCACGGCATTTTACAATTAATATCTAGCTACACGCATTTGCATTCTTCCTTGCATACACATAGCTTAACATGTTTAATTTCAATTTTTAACGTGACCGTGCTACCCAGAAACACGATCAGTTTTCGAAATTGCCATGACTGGTCAAAACGTATCTTTAGATTCATATTTTGTCTCCAAACCCGTATCCGATTATTGGCGTCCACAATTAGTTAAGACATCACCGATGTATGATTTCTTTAATTCTTTGTTTAAACACGACACAACACAACCATAAGTAATACTATCCGTCTATTGACAACTGGTTTGTGTCGACACATCACAATTTGTTTACAGATTATGCAACACATTCATCCGTTATGTGATCTGAATATCCATAAAATACTTTCCACTAACTGCATATTATTCCTGTTTAAATCACACGATAACGGTTGCCCGTATTTCTCCACGTTTATAACCGATGTAATCTGACGCGCTGTAGAAACTTCATATCGATCACGCCATCTTTAGAATTGACACGTCTAAATATAGCGGTACACACTCAATGGTCACGCCTGTTAAAGGTTAAGGTCATGTCTGCAAAGAATTTAAAAGGCTATCTTTGAAATGTTTAAGAAATTAAATGTTGAAGGAAATTACCAACAGTATGCAAACATACAAAGGCCTTTCATACCTCCTTCACACAGAACACTATTTATGCCTGTTTCCGGAGCAAAGCCAATGTATACAATATTAAATAAGACCGAAAAATGCTTACCAATAAAACAAAAATGGTCAGGTAAATTAAATATTGAAATTACTGACAATGTTTGGAAGGATATTTTTCGTGAACCATTTTCTATAACTAAAGATGTGAAAATGCAATGGTTTCAATACAGAATTATACACAGAATACTTGGAACAAATAGTCTACTTTTTAAAATGAATCTGAAAGACTCTCCCAAATGTACCTTTTGCAAAAGTTGTGAGGAAACGATTGAACATTTTTTCTGGGAATGTCCTATTTCAAAAATTATTATTGAAAACCTTTTCCCCAAACAGTTGTTTCCATTTTGTAACATATATACTTTTCTTCTGGGATATATAGAAAAGAATAGTGATGCTGTCAACAATGCTTTTATTTATGCCAAGTTTTATCTGTATAAATGCAAGATGTCTTCAACACAACCAACGGTTGAAAATGGAAGACACTTTATGAAATCACAATATGACAGTCTTAAAGATGTAGCAATATATGAAAAGAAAGTTGACAGTTTACTTGCTTGGAAAGATATTTTGAATGTCAATGTATCACAGAACCACCTCTTTTTGCAGTTGACTGAAAACACTTCATAGCACTATCTAGAGTATTTACGTACGTTTTTTTTCTCTATACATATACGTGCTTGTTTTGTAGAAACGCTTTCCATAACAGTTCAACCTTACTCAATAATACATTTTCTATGTGTGTTACACGATTATAGCCCTGCATTTATCCACCATGCGTTCCTAAATACTAAAAAACCTCTACAAACTACAAACTGTATCCAAACATATCATATGTCCAGTGCTCAATAGACCCAAGTCAAAGCAAGACCTGTTACCTTTCCCTTCCCCCCTTCCCACACTTATTATTTGATTCTTTAATCATATGTTTTTTTCTTCCTTGTGCATGTGTGCATCTCTAAAAAGCGTACTTTATTTACCTTATGATGTCTACTTTATGTGTGTGCACTTACATGAAATAAAGGTATAATTTAAAAAAAAAAAAAAAATAAAAAATAAAAAATATATATAAAAAAAAAAAAAAAAAAAAAAAAAAGAATTTAAAAGTTCGGAAGGCTGATTCTGCAACGTTTTAACTAGAAAACTATTGTATTTTGCAATGGTAATGTCTAGCGTCGTCTTGCGTAGCATTTATTACTAGAGACAACATTAAAGTAATCACGAAGCTTATCATGTAAAAGTGCTATTCGGATTGTTCGGTAAAAAAGAAAAAACACATGACTGAGAGGATGACATAAATAATATCAACCCTTAACAGGTCATATCAACCTCGGCTACCGCCTCGGTTGATTTAACTTTTCTCGGGTTGACATTATTTTATATCACCATCTGAGCCATGTGTTATTTAAATAATACTAACTTAATATAAACATTACGCATTAATACCATAATGAAGTAATAGGGTTCTATCATAGTTGGTTTTCGAATAACCCACGGTCAGTAGTATAGATGCATAAGATTTAAATCAGAAGTGCGAAGCATGATCGATTTGATAACACGCATATGTACTTCTGATTGCAGTCTTTGAGCTACCCAATTAGCCCGAAGGCCCGACTAGTGCTTATTATTTGAGGCTAGTGGACATTTTTATGCATTAAACAGACGGGGCATTTTTTTTCAGAGAATTATCATAACAATATATAATAAAGAAATATGATAATCATGTTTTATGACAGTTATTATCCACCTGGAGTGCACTTTGATAAAAGTTAACCAAATAGAGATATCAAATTAAACATTCAAGAATAAATTGATGCATGCTTACAGTTAAGAACCACATAAAAACATATGAACAAAATATTGTAAAATTAATAAATTTGGAATAACACAAAAAAAAAAATATTGTAAACATAAAAACATAATTGACCCCACACACATATTATAAAACAGAAATGATTTGTTTTGTCACGATTTGTATGTGTAAGCTTATGCAATTTATGCTAATTTTCTTAACTATTTTAAAGAATTAGGCTCCGCCCAATTTTTTTGCAAAATAACCTTTACTTGATTTCCTGTATTGTCTATAGAAAACTAGAAAACAATTATGACATAAAGTTAAAAATCGCAAACTAGAAGAATCTCAACCAGTCATCAACGTTGTTTTGTAAACATCGTATACTTTGATTATTAAGAATTAATTTTCGCATAATCATTGTTTATCAGCCAATAAACAACGATTTAGAGTTCTGATGCATCGAAATTAAACCATGACGGCGTGAGCCTGAGTGGTTTTATAGCCACAGTAAGAACAACATACAGTTGTTTATTGGCTGATAAACAATGATACTGCGAAATGTTTATTTTTCTTTTCCAAACAATATATGTATTCACCTCGAGAGGATATGTGCAGGTCGAGGTCATTCTGCTCCATACCTAACAATTTATGCGTTAGTAAGCATAACTTATATGTTAGTATACACATTATGTATATATACATATATATTATACAAATATGGACTTTTTAGCTGTGTAATATCGTGTGATGGTGCACAGCATATTGAACGAGGCGACAACCGAGTTCAATATGGAAGTTTGCTGTGCACTATCACACGATATTGCACAGCTAAAAAGTCCATACTTGTTGTATTATATGACTTATAAAATAAACGACATCTGGTGAAATAGTAACAAAACACACATCTGATTGTTTCAATCATAATATTAGAACAAAATTACAAGTAATGCAAGTAAATGTTTTGCTTATCTTAACTCCCGTTTACAATTCTTCCTAGAGGCACCGTTACGACAGCTGTTTTATCACAATCAACTTTATTATTCAAATTAACCATCGTTAAAGACAAGACACATGATAATAACAAAAAGTGATTGCGAATTATTGTGCTTTTCAATCCAACATAAATAAAAATGACCCAATAATATCTACTGAGCATAGCATCACAAATTTATCCGGAGCTAAAGTTTTGACATATTATGACGTTATCTTTGTACAAAACAACGTCCTGTGCAATATCATCTGATATTTGCACGGGTGAGGTTAAAGTTGTGCAATATCATGTATGATTGTCTTTCGAGGGTGTTTGCTGAGCCAATCAAATGACGTTTATTTATAAGTCATATTATAAATCATAATATAACATAACATACCATAAACACCTTGACAATTTACTGTGAATGTCATAGTAGAGGTAAGTAAAAATATTGTATATAAATACATGAAGAAAGTAAGAACAAGTGTATGCTCACACACACACACACACACACACACACACACACACACACACACACACACACACACACGTGTCTACGGTGTAGACTGAGGACACCTGAAATTTGCAGTCGACTCGGGACACCATTATGCAAACATCGTATGACTTTCTAATTTCACATACATGCTCTATAGTGCATTTCCATCCTTTACAGCTATTTATTTCTTGTCTAAAATATAAGGATAAAACATGTCATTTTACAGACAAATGGGGACAGTTGCTTGATACATTTCACACTGAGGACAGACCTATCACTGAGGACAGACCAACCACTGAGGACAACTTACACACAAACAGTGGGGACTTCACACACCATTGTCTGCGGACATCACACACAAAATATATTTAAATTATAAAAATATCGTATTTATTAAAATATATTATTTTACTCTGCTTATTATGTTATTGTTATTATTTAGTAATATTATTCTTTGATATTTGATAACAGCGAAATCTCGAATATATCGGATATTAAAGTAAATGCACTTTTGTTTTATTCGAACTGGGCACAGCCCAACCACTGAGGACTTACACACAGACAGTGAGGACTTTACACACCGCTGTCTGGGGACATAACACAAAGTTTTGGATTATATTGCTTCTCTTTAATTACAAATTTAATTTTAAAGCCATTATTATATTAATAATATTAACTATAGCATTGTTAGTTGTTCGTATATGAACCGAACATGATCAGAGGATCATTGTTGACGCTATTTGTATTTGGATTTAGTCCTTGTGAATTACCAATATCGAATACATATAATAAATAAGTATAAATTACTTTCACCTAACTTTCCTCTATCGGTAAAAGCGGTAACAGAACATTTTGCATTACAAACGCATTTGGAGTGGATAACGTTTAAATTGAAATCTGATTCATTAAAATGGAGCAGTTCAGCGCACTGTCGATAAAATCCAACATAATGCTGTGAAACAGTGCAGATATGCTTAGAACATGGGGATATTTGAGTAAACTGAAAGAGATGGCGATGTTTGCTGCTAAATTAACGACGACGGGTATATTTTGCATTGACAGATATTCAATAAGTCGGTCTATAAATGACCGAAAATGCCACTCCGAGCATGCTTAATTATCAAAGTCAAACTGAACATTTTTATTCCCTTTACAACTACGCTCCCGATAGGGAAACAAAACAACAAACCAAAAACACGTTTTCTGGTATAGCGGTTGGTATGACCGACTGACTGATACCGTGTACTACGTCTTCTGTCCGTCCATACAATATACACTCATGCATCACATAAACATGCTAAACTATATCATTCAACAATACATAGTACAATACAGGTCACAACATTATACGGCATACTGTATGCCACACGAGTTCCGCTCGTAAGAAACTATCAAGGCAGCCACGCCTACAGTCTCTTCCGGAGACAAAAATCCCAAAGTGGGATAACTATAATATATTCTATATTATTCCAGTATACAACATGGTGGATTGCAAGCATTAATGATCTATGATCTTAATATACAAGGATATTGTCACACTGACACAACAAGGTACCACCGATAGTATAACGGCTGGTATGACCGACTGACTGATGCCTTGTATTACGACATCTGTCCGAAAATACAATATGCACACATTCATCACATAAACATGCTCAACTAAAATCATAGAACAATATAAAATACAATACAGTTCACAATATTATACGGCATACTGTATGCTACCACGAGTTCCGCTCGTAAGCAACTATCAAGGCAGCCAAGCCTTACGTCTCTACCGGAGAAAAAAAAACAAAGTGGGATATCCATACTATATTATTCCAGTATACACCATAATGAATTGCAAGCATTAATGATCTATGATCTCAACATACAAGGATACTGTCACACTGACACAACAAGGTACCACCGATAGTATAGTCGATGGTATGACCGACTGACTGATACAGACTATTACGTCTTATGTTTGTACGAGTCATACATACAACACATGCATCACATAAACATTCTCAACTATATTCAACAATTACACAATACACAATATTTCACAAAATTATAGAGCATACTGCATGACACAACGAATTCCGCTCGTTAGCAACTCGTTAGCAACTATTAAGGCAGCCTCGTCTAACGTCTGGGCCGGAGACAAAACCCCCTCAGTGGGATAACTATGATATATAATACCATTCCAGTATACATCATAATTCATTGCAAACATTAATGCTTGATTATCTCAATTTACAAGGATACTGTACCATTGATATACAACAAGATACTATTAATCGTAACATTCAGTAATAGAAAATATTAAATAATATTTATTGCAATGATATGAGGCGTTATTATATAGCTGTACATGTGCTAAGTAGTAGAAAATTGAACAAACATTCATTAAAACAAATGCCTGTAACGCTCAATGTTTTGTTTCTTATTATAATTAATATATTTTCTTTTTTTTAAATATAATAACATATTATTTGCATTTGTATCAATAACGTTTCAAATCACTTCGCTGTAAATGATTTAGAATTAACGTGTATATCTGTCAGTCAATCCTAACGCTGAATGCCTAATCAGCTCTACTCATGCAAGAGAAAAACGTGAAATTGCCTATCGGATCTACATTGACATATTCGTCTGATTCGCTTTGCTAAAACGCCGAAAATTATATTTTTCGACAACAGAGGACGAACGAACAGCATGCATTATTACAATATGTAATATTCATTTGATTCATTCGTATATAGTCCGAATGAGAATAGCACCCTAAACCAGATCGATATGTCGTCTGTTAAACACGCGTTCACTAGTCTGTAGTTTGTAGTTATTTATTTGAGTAATTAACGTAAACGAAGCTCCGGAACGATATCTATCCATTTCTTTTCAAGAAATCTATTTGTTATCTTTTAAAATATAACTTGCGTTCATAAATACCATTCAGCACACGTACGAGGTCAATTTAAGGGTAATGGGAAAAACCGCAAATTATATTTGTCAGAAAAGCCGGACTCTGCACCTTAGAGTTTAATAAATGTGGTTAGATTACCATTTCTTATACTTATTTTTAACTGCATGACGTTATTTAATATTATTTTGAGTGGCTAACGTGCGAACTCACGCTTAATATCCTACGGTGTCACGTTAGGACCACTCGTTGTTTAGCATTGTCAAAATCTCTCTCTCTCCCTCTCTTCCCCGCCCCCCGACCCACCCACCCACTCCCCTCTCTCTATGGATTACGATGGCGAAAATGCGAAAGCACGATTCGATGGCATGAGACGACGGAGCGATAACGCGAGATTACGATGAGAGAATGGGTAATCTCGCGTTTTCGCCCCTGTAAATACAAAGGTCGAACATTCGAGAACACGATGGGAGATCGCGATATTAACCTATAAGTCTATTATTAATCTTTTAATCTAATAATATCTCCATATTAATTTTGCGATCTTGAATCGTGATCTCGCGTAATCGCTTCGTTATCTCGTGTCCTCGTATCGTGCTTTCGCGTTTTCGCACTTGCAATCCAGAGGTCGACAATGCGAAACAACGAGTGGTCCTAACGGAACACTGTAACATCCCCTTAAAGGTTTACCCACCGCGAGGAGTTCTTTTAAATAAACAGCAGTGACGAATACCACTGACGCCGCATTGCGCAGGCGCCGTACTTTTTCCGCATACCATTTGAAGGCTATATAATTTAAAATCATGAACTATTTCACAACTCCAACATGTGCATAATGTTCTGAGTTGTTCTTTTAAGACACAAACAGAACAATATAGCGTACAGACCGTTATTTCATTATCATAAAACATCACTTTCATCATAATGTGTACAACACTAACATGAAGTTGTTTAGTGAAACAATTTTCTAACTGAAGAAGTCTCAAATTTTAGTTATTGGTATTTAAGTCTCGGATTCAGGCTCTAAATGTTTGTTAAAACGGACCCAGGACACAAGGAAAACTGGAGTTGATTATTTTTGCGACCGTCCACTGAGGACAGTGTGACCCACCACTGAGGACAATGTGACATGTCACTGAGGACAGTGTTTGCGAAGTCGACACATCCATTTCAACATGGTTTAGTCAAATATGGAAATAAACATATGCATTTGAGATGCTGATGAGCTTCTAACAGACACTGAATCTTTCATAATGTGTGTTGGTATGGTGGCTGCTTTATGCCATCTTTCTGGCTTGTTAGCGGGTTTGAAGGACGCCAACACGACAACACGCCATAACGATACATATAGGCTCCAGTCCTACAGCGTTCGTACAGCGTCTTAACGGCGCTTGTAAAGTTTAAAAGAACGCCGCATTGTTGCTACTACGTTCCCACCGCGCTCTTTCCAGCTCGTCGTGCAGACGCCGAGCCACGTCGATGTCTTTGAATATAGAAAAAATAATCTCGGCGACAGGGCGTTCTAGGCGTTGTCGGGGCGCCCAAAGTTGCTGGCGACTGCACAGCGCGCACCTCTGAGTTCAGCAAATATTTTGGACGCCGTGGGTGCGTTGCGCGAAGGCCGATTTGCTGTAACTGGGGTTTAATGGTTCGAGAACATGATAACTATTTCATTAGTGTCATTTATTACATGCGCACGCGATAGTTATTACGTGTGCCTCACGATAGCTATTACGTGCGCAGGCCATAGTATTACGTATGCACGCGATAGTATTATGTGCGCACGCGATAGCTATTTTGTGCGAACGCGATAGCTATTACGTGCGCAAGCGCGAGCTATTACGTGTGCACGCGATAGTTGTTACGTGCACACATGATATTGATCGCGTGCGCACGCGATAGCTATAAGGTGCGCACGCGATAGCTGACTAATGAGAATAGGTATCTGATTATTGGTCAATTATTACTATAGCATGAGAAGTATTTAAAAATGATTGCTTAACACATACGTTACGATTTTATAAAGACCAAATATTTATTTTAATGATTTTATAGAATTATCCCCGTGACACTTCGTGGCCGAGGAAAATCAATTGTAGTAGTCAAATCGTTATGCATGAAATATAAATGAAGAAGAAATTGCAATATTGTCAACGGTACTGTAGTTGCGTACAATTTTCATTGACGTGCACGGCTTTTGTAGGTGTTAGTTCAAGTCGACTGCAGCCGTGTATCGAAAATACTTGTGTTTATTTTGTCTTAACGATACACCGTACATAATTCTTATTATTTCATTCAGTTGAGTGTTTCATTGTTGAATATATGAATTTTGAACATTTGGTGAATACATAAACTTTGAACAAGACTAGTCTATTCACAGCGCTTGCAGACATTAAGAAGACGCCAAAGCGTTGCTACGGCGTTCCCACCGCGCTCTCTCCAGCGCGTCGTCCAGACGCCGAGCAACGTCGATGTTATTGAATATGGTCAAAATAATCGCGGCGACATGGGGTTCTAGGCTTTGTCACAGCGCCCAAAGTTGCTGGCGACAGCACAGCACGCACCTCAGCGTTCTGCATATATCTTGGACGCCGTGAGTGCGCCGCGCGAAGGCCGATCTGCTGTCACTGGGGTTTAATGGTTCGGGGACATAGGAACTATTTCATTAGCGATAGTTATTACGTGAGCCCGCGATAGTTATTACGTGCGCGGGCGATAGTTATTACGTGCGGACGCGATATTATAACGTGCGCACGCGATAGATATTACGTGCGCAGGCGATAGTATTTCGTATGTTCGCGATAGAGTTAGGAGCGCACGCGATAGCTATTATGTGCGAACGAGATAGCTATTACGTGCGCACGCGATAGCTATTACGTGTGCACGCGAGAGTGATTACTTGCTTACCCGATAGCTATTACACGCGCACGCGATAGCTGACCAATGAGAATAGGTTTCTGATGATTGGTCAAATATTACTAAAGCATGGGAAGTATTTATAAAATGATTGCTGATCACATAGGTTACGATTTTATAAACACCAAATATTTTTTTAATAATTATAAAGAATTGTCCGTGGGACACTTCGTGGGCACGGAAAATCATTTGCAGTAGTAAAATCGTTATGAATGAAATATAAATGCAGAAGAAATTCCACTTATGTCAACGGTATTGTTGTTGCGTACATTGTAGGTGTGAGTTCAAGTCCGACTGCAGCCGTGTGTCGAAAAACGTACCTTGTGTTTATTTTTTCTTAACGATACACAAAACATTATTTTTGAATACGTGTCTATATTTGATGTACCCCTTAAACCTACTTAAGACATGCAATCCATTAAATCTTAACCCTATTAACAGCTTTACAATCATTATGATTAAATGTAATAGATAGAATTGGGAATACCTGGCATTCAGTGATTGACCTTCATTTATAAACTAAACAGGCTGCATCGTTTTATGCGCACGCGTTGATGTCACACAACTGTACAAGATTTTTATACATTTCTATCAATTAATGTACAATCTGAAATAAATCTGTAACAACTCGTACATATTTGTTAGTGTATTTATTCATGATAATTTCCGGATATATTATATAATTGTATATATTAATCAGTAGAATGCAATCATTGTCAAATAAAATCAGTTTGTAATTCAATTCTATACGCAAATTAGTGGTAGTCTAATAATGTATAAGTGTGACAACTATCAAGTTTGGTCACTAGCAGTGGATTGCTCACAGCAAAGAAAGTGACACAAAATGCAAGATAAACAGACTGAGTCATGTCCTGGCAAATATTTTAGTTGGTATGGAGTTTATACAAACAGTTCTGATAGTCTATTGGTCAGTGGCACATTAGCAGTACACAAACAACATAGTCACGTAATAAAGCTTATTATCATGTAGAGAAACACATTTTCTGACAAAATTAACATAGAGATTAAAGAAACAATGGTCTCCAGAATATCTTCATAACTTGCTATTTTTGCTTTTTTATAAATGTTTCTATCGGAAATAATTGTATTGTATCAAATCCGAAAGCATAACATTTAAATGTATGACATCGTTTAGCATTCTCTACATCTATAATTCCAACCATTTTGCTTTGCTACATTTTGTTGATTATCTTGAAAAAGGCAGAATAGCCGAAACATCAATATATATTCAACTAAAACTGTGTGAGTTTTTTTATGAAATATTTATTTAATTACTGTGGAATCACTTGAATTCGAGGAACACAAATTTCGCGCAATACGTTTGAAAATTTGAAAACTAGTCCAAGAAGTTAGAACCTCAAGACAAGAGATTTTTAATTCAAAAAAGCAATTAGACCAAGTTCATCTAAGATATTTGATTCCATTTGAACAGGTCACTATATTCTATACAAAATGATGATAACAGTACACTGTAGTTGCTAAAAACCAACAGGGCAAAAAACAGCAATTAAATTGAACAGTCGTCAAACACAAAGTACTCCAAGAAGGCACTGATCAGAAACGGAACATATTTTTTTGTGCACACACTTGCTAATGAAGCTTCTCATAGTTTCTTTTTAATCGGGCCAGTAGTATTTGTACAATATATTCAATTCACATAATTTCAGCAAAGTCCAGGAAATAATTTTAAATTATATATTCACTACAGCAGTCATCCAAGCCTCATCATTGAAAACAAGCAGTGATATGTAGCACTTTAGTACAGCATTCAGTACAGCGACGAGTGTTTGATGACACTGACATAAGGCAACAACATATTTTGTTTTTGTTTTGTTTTTTTCAGCCATAATACGGTTTTGTATAAACTGTTTAATCATCGTCCATGATCTCTATTGTAACTCTACATGTTGACGTAAAAGCTCTGCACACTGGTGTTTTCCAGAAAGTTCGGTAGAAGTAGGTATCGAAAACAACACAATAGTATTTTCCCCTTCAGTCCACGGTCTTCTGTCACTGGAGACTTAAAATAAAACATACATGATTAGAAACTTATTCCACTTCGTGAAAATGCTGTACCTTACTGGCACTCACATTTTATAATGGATTTTTATGACCTAAAAGAAAATGAATATTGAAAATATGAGGGCTAGAAAACTTCATTTATGCTTCGAATCATAAGTCTCAGTATTGTGTTAGTAGACAAAAAGAGTTGCCTCTACTGTGCAAAAGCTTGATGTGCAGATGAACGATGAATACAAAATACGCAGATAAGCTCAAAGACCCCTTAAGGCTACCCCAGTGTGGATCCAACTTGTGACTGCTATACTGACAAACTGGCATACTTCTTACTGTATTATCCGGATGAATCCTATGAAAATAGTTTTCAACAGATTACACAACAAAGAATACCTTGCTCAATGTCGCTTTGGACCTCCATTATATTCTAGTTCAGGTTCTTGCTCATCTGGTGCAACATCACAGTCATCGTCAATGTGGTCATCAGTACTCTGTAAATAAAAAAGTAATATCCAATCTTACTGACACCAAACGAGGACAGTGTAAACTAATACTGAGGACAGTGTAACCTTCAAAGGGGGACATGCAAAAACACAATGACATTATTTACATTTATGTGCATAATTATTTTCAGAATTAAAACAGAATTAAAATTCCATTCTTCCAATGACCCTAAAGTTAATTTAGGGCAAACAAACTAAGCAACCCACCAGTACTTTTGGTTTCAAGTAATCATTCCTATGTGTAACAGTAGCCAGCGCTCAGAAAAATGGTGTTTGAAGTCCAAAGGCAAATAAAATTAATAATATTAATGAATAATTTTACTGCGGCTTTTCTTGGTTACAATCATTGTTGTAGGTAGAAATATGAAGTCCTTCTTTATTTGGATCCAACTTGTGAATGCTAGGTTTATAGACCGACTCTTAATTAACTGAACTAGCCGGAGATATAGGTAAACCTTTTTTCCAACAGGTTTCACACCAAAGAATACCTTGCTCCAAGTTGCTTTGAACCACCATATGTATCAGTTCAGGTTCTAGGCCATCTGGTTCAACATCACAGTCATCGACACTACAGTCATCAAGACCTGTGTAAAAAAAAGTAATATCTAATCTAACCGAGACCAAGTGAGGACAGTGTAAACGCACACTGAGGACAGTGTAACCTTCAAATGGGGACGTGCAAAAATACAGTGATATATATACAGCATTTTGCATGTAGATTTAATGTCTAATTGTTTGTGCACCATCCTGCTTAATTTCTGTGAATAACTGGCACATATGACAGACAAAAACTTTGCTGAGACCCACCCTTAAGACAATTTCAATCCCTTAGCCAACACTACACATTGAGTCACTGCCATATTAATTCCTTGGAAGCCAATGACCTTGTAAACATAAGAAAACAATTTTATTAAGCATTCCACATTGTTTACAGAGACTTGTTTACATAGCAAAATGACAATTATCAAATAAATATGTCACAGATTCTAATAGACATATGTCCATAAGACACGGATGCCCCCACATTCCACTTTTGTCTGAAAACTCCCATAATATCGAAAAAAAGTTAATATGTTTGTAAAGTTTCATTGCTATAGCAGCAAAACTATTTGAGTTAAGTGCGATACCAGTTAAAATAGACATTTCTTTTGCCAAAAAAAATCCATAAATCCAGGTATGTCAAAAGCATCCAAACCAAAATATGGAGGTGCGCAATTGCACATGCTGGTTAATATGTGTGGAAGGTTTCATATCTCTTGCAGTAATAACTAATACTTTTTGAGTTATGCACGACACAAAAATCTGACGGATGGACAAGGGCAAATATAAATGCCCTCCCCCCTCTGAAAGTGCGGGCATAAAAAGGAATGTATACATTAAATTTATATAAGAACACGCGAAATAACACTCATGACCTGCCTGGAAAAAATATTTTGTTTATTAAAAATCATCAATCAGAATAAACTAGAACTGTCATTGTCTTGTCTGAAATACCCCCCGAATGCCGCTTAGTCAGGGGACTTTGCTGGTTTGGTTTGATAATTGTTTAATTATAACATATACATCTGATAGTTTTTATATATATTATCCAGACAAAATTCAAATATATAAATTAACAAAGGGCAATGTCTTTATTAAAATTGAAGCGAGAGTTACTGCACTTGTTTACTTCACTTCCCCTCAATGAGATCTATCTACCAATTAAATTTAAAGTTGATAGCTCTTTTAGATATCGAGTTGTTCTCCGGACTAAATTCATATATACAAATTAACAACGGACAATAACTCTAAAAATATGGAACACGAGTTATGGCTCCATGTTGCTTTGAACCACCATATGTACGATCAATGCCGACATCAGTCGACATCGGGAGTTTATTACGGATACACTACCTTAAGTTCATTCAAACATAATAATTACACAGATTGATTACTGGTAAACCTACCCAAAACTTCCGATAACATCAAGTGTGATATTCAAGGAGACCTCCGATAAACACTAATAATTTTAACACTCCTTTTATTTATACTGTTAACAGCATTGTTATTTCAAACAATCTTTTGAATTGTAATGCATTTTTAATCAATTAAAAACTTAAGTATTTGGAGGGTGCCTTGTTTGTTGACATCCCTTATGTGTAAACCTTTACAAAAAATGTATAATACTAACCAATTGGCTTATAATGTCTGATATGAACTGGGGTTAAATGAAATATGCTTACTTTTTATATAATTTGTCATATAATCACCATTCCATTAGTCAGTTTGTTCAAACAAACACAATATGCAGAATATGCTGAAACAAACACAATATGCAGAATATGCAATAAAGCTGATCATATACCAATCCACTGACATATAAATCAAAACCATGTTTGTTACTTGCCAATTTTGACCAAGAATCTGGGAGTTGTTCTTTCTTGTCAAGTTGACTTGAACTTGAAGACTTTTTATTCCGAGATACACTTTCACTTGTGCTATTTAAACTCATTGTTTATACATAAAAAAACAACATTTGCCACGGTTGTTGAGTACACACATGTGATAAATCCATAAATATCATACGATGTTCTTCATTATTTTTATTGTTATTTGCAATAATCACTGAAATTTGTAATGCCATTTTCATATTGTCCGCCATGTTGGAATATTGACATCACAACACTGATGTCTTGATGAGTAATGTGTTTACCTGTATCTATTTTTAGATCTGTTGCAAGAACATGGGCTATTATTAGCGGCTGAAGGCTTTATAGACTTAAAACCATTTACAATTTTGTTTCAGCGATCGGCTAATTGTATTAAATCTTTAGAATAGAATGAAATAAAAATAAATTTCCCGAAAGTAACTTTTATTTTATCCGATCTACATTTTTTATTCCCTAAATCCGGTCATGTACCGTACATGTATTACTATACACATCCATCAAATACGTTTTTGCCCATAAAATAAATAGCTCCTATAATTATTTTATCAATATCATCTCATTTTATAATTGGTTTTGACCATGCAAACACAGTACTTGTCAGGTGTCCAGATTTAAGTACTGTCCGGGTTTATGCCCCGTATTTTGGAGAAAGACTTCAATGCATAAGCGAAAGAACTCACAAAATTATACCGCTATATTTAACACCATAATTATAATTGTCAATTTCAAAAATCTTACCATGTTATTTGTAAATTTGTAGTTTATTCCCACTTTCGACTCTAACAATGGCGACCGGCTCCCAAACTGAACGAAACGATGACGTAACTAGATGACGTAACAGGAGTGCGCATGCGCAATGTCATCGTGTGTATAAAACCGAATCTGCGAAAAATGGTCGAAATGTAAAATGATGATACACACGCCGAAAAATGCTAGGAATCGGACGACAAGTGGGACTCTTCGATTTGACAAGTTTTTTACATGTTTTGTGAAAAAATAATTATTTTGAAGCATATTTACTCTGTTGACAAGTGAGGACGTCCTCACTTGGTCAACGAGTCCTCATTCGTTGCTGTGTATCCTGATGGATGTCCTCATTTTACCGTGCATACAAGAGCACACACACACACACACACACACACACACACACACACACACACACACACACGCATACGTACACGCACAATATTTTTTTCTTTCTGTCACGTTATATATAAATAGCAGATATAGAATATGAAACAACATAGCCATCGGTCGTGAGAATGTGATATAGAATCAACCATAAATTATGCTAAAATAGCGAATACCCTTTTATAACAACACAGCCGAAGCACATATATGAATATATTAAAGTAAGCTTTAGTTGAGGCGTACGTCAAACAACCGTGGTTGTACAAAGTTTCTTACAACTTTCCGGGGACAGTTTCAGACAGTATCAGACAACGTCAATGACAATATTCGTTGTTTCGAAAAGCTTGACTCTTCGTTTTTAGAAAATAAATTATAGCCTTATGGTTAATGTTTTCGTGTGAAAAAGAGAGGCAATAAAGCAACAACAAAACACATCATTCAATCACTTCAAAGCTACTAGTATATATCCAGTAATTTGTTGGAGAGAAATTTAATTTTAATATGAATGCACCAACAAAAAATATACTAAACATGTTTTGGGTGAAATGGTATAAATATAATGCATACGGTGGAAACCATATGTGCAAACATTACACATGAAAAGTTATGTAAACAGTACACACACACACACACAGCTGCAATTTCATTACAACAAACAGTTCATGCATAATTTTTGAATGCAAAAACTACCTGAACTGAAAAGATCTTGATGATCATGCTCATGTTGCAAAAGTATATTTAGCAGTAAAATGCAACTGTCAAGTCTAACGAACTAAGTGCTTTTGGATAAAGTAACCTCTAAAAGAACTGTAATGATAATATATTTGCAAAACATTCTTAAGTGCGCACATTAACGACTACATCAAACGAGTTTTAAATTACATTCCGACCTCATTTCGTTTCAATCCGTTTTCCAAGTAACCGTCATTATTTCGTGGTAAAATATGTCATATTTATCAACGACAAATCCTCTTAAAATGTTGGATGATTATAAAAACGAAATTCCATTAAGAAAATGCATAACACTACCCATGTTTTGTCATTACCTATGCAATAGTATTAGTGATAGGTCAAGGAGAATATTGCACATACTAATGAGTTCCTCACCAATGCCACTCGTATTTAGTTATTTAGTGATACTCAATTAAATTGTATGATATGATTATGTAATTCCTTGAAGCCAGTTTTTGATGATCCACTTTTCTCACTTTTACTTAATAAATATGGCGAAAACCTCAGCTTTGTCGATTCCTGAAATGACCAATTCACGAAGTAAATTAAAATATATTTTGAGTATTATAAAACCAATTATCCATGGTTAACCAACATCGGTTCTAAAGCGACGAAGTGAGATCATTAAAAAAAAAAGTTAAACATGTAACGTTTGGCAACGTTTTGTATAACTTCGTATAACAGAGGGCCGTCTAATATAGCCTGTATCATTGAATATTGAAATAAGACATAGTCAGTTTTTGGTAATTGGCGACATCAACTGTGGCAGTTTCCTTTATCGTCAAGAAAAATAATGCTATTTTTAAATGTACAAAATGTTGTGGTATATTTATCGAATGTCATTATATCTGATCACGATACTGATAGTATTGAGTATTGAAAAAACAAATATCGTTCTTATTTTGTTTTGATATTTAAATTAGAATCTACAGACATTCAACATTCTGGAAAACATGTTAAAACAGATCATATATATCGTCTTTTGAAAGCCCGAAGGTGCTATCAGCTTTCTTTGCACATATGTTGATGACACATTCTGACATTTTTACGCTTTAACCTCACATACGTTATTAACTTTGACACAGGGCGTTCGCCATCATCGCATCAAGAGAGGTATCATCGCAAAGTATTTAAATAAGTTATCAGAATACCCACCGGCCATGGTCTCCGGCTCTCCATAATCGTCACCTGTGGCAAACAGGAACTGCGGGTATTTGATCTGTGAGTCGTAAGTACAGCTATGTGACGACTTTCCTGACAACACCAAGGCAAAGATACGATCACTGCGGTGAAGAACTGACGTTTTGTGTCTCTGGAAGTAAAGATCCGCCATCCGTCACCAGATTACATATTCAGATATGTATTTAAAACAAAAACACAGATAAATTACTGAGTATCCACAATCCGTCATATTATTTCATATTTAGATATGTATTTAAAAACAAAAACACGGGTAAATAACTGTTCATTATGTGAAATGTACTTTACAATGATTTAAGGATTATTAGGGTGGAAACATGACAATACTTTGAATACTTTTAGTAGCAAAAACAGGTTATCAATTAAAGACTAACTAAAAACTGCCCTGGTTGGGTACAATAACAAAATACACGCAGAAGCCGTCGTACAGCCGGTGTGATATTGCTTTGCTGTATCCAACACATTGACTCTATTTTAATAAAATTTGCTGATAATTACCCAACTTCAAAATACAGACCTAAATATAAAACGGTATGTATAAATCAATCACTCACCCCTCTAATGAAAAGTAGTAATACGTCCTGGTTTGCAACTTACTACACGAAGAGTCGAGAATGTTCATCTTGTTGAACCAGCTGGATACGCTGGATCCCCGGCCATCAAACACGATGTACTTCTCAACGTCACCTTTGTAAAACGCTACCTTCACCTGTCAAATACGGTAGCACAGAGGTGACATGCACTACTATTTTTCTATCTCGTTCCCACGAGATATTAACTAGAGGGAAAGAGATAATAACTCGTGGGAACGAGATGCTAACTCAGGGAAACGAAATAACTATGCCGAGGGAACTACTCACTATTTCGTGGAAACGAGATACTAACTCAAGCGAACGACTTAGTACCATCTTATAAAATGATCGTTTTTGTGGGCCATGAGTTAGTATCTCGTTCCCACGAGTAAGTATCTTGTTCCCTCGACTTGGTATCTCGTTCCATAGACTAAGTATCTCGTTCTCTAGACTTAGAATCTAGTTCCATCGACTAAGTATCTCGTTCCCACGAATTAGTATCTCGTTCCCACGAGTTAGCATCTCGTAGTAACGAGATAAAAAAGGAGTAGTGCATGTCACCTTTGTGCCACCGTAGTCGAATGGACTTTTTTTAATTTTATTATACCCCACGTTATTGCAATGCGAATGTTCTCTTAAGACCTTACGAAACGTTACATTTCTTGTTTTTTTATCACCCTGCTAAAATACTGCTAAAATTAGAACGCGTATAAACAAAACAGCCACACCAAAATTATTCGAGCATTGTGTGCGTATTCACATTAAATTGTTGGAACGTATGAATGAGCATTCACAATGTAAAATTCTATCAGCATTTAATATAAAATAAATAATGTCAATGGGAGCTACGGAAATTGTACAATAATTCGTTTCAATCTCAGCAGTGATTGCTCAATGCAGTGATCATTTGCGTTTATTGCATTTAACTCACAAATCTCGCATTAGGTGCGATTTGAAATACAATGGCATTGTTGATGAGGAGCAATATCTGTTTCAAAGGTAAAATTTTGCATACAACTTGCATCTGAAAACATGTTTGCATTTCACAAGGTATAACGTAATAATTCCATGACCTTTTAACAATGTCACTACAGTTCCGGTTTGAAGAATATTGTAATACACCAACAAACAGGGCTTATGCCAATTAGAATAGCTTACTCGATTGACCGCATCTAAACAACCAAGTCGTGTAATTTCCTTTTGATGCGTATAGGTTAGAGATGAATAAAGAAAAGTGATTTAGCGATGCTTAGAAAACCTCAACCACGAGTAGTCTATTTAACCCATCATTTTCTGTCCATATTTTGACAATATACGAAAGAAAACATACTAAATGCCAGAAGAAAACATACACTCGTCCCTTGATAGCAAGAAGGTGCCATAAGCATCATTATGTGCAAATAAAGCTGTTGAAAAAAAAAGTTTATAAAAAATATTAATTCTCTTTTTTGACTTTCAAAAGTATCTAAATTTTTTTCCAGTTTTGTGATACGTTTATTGTTTATATTTCAATATTTGGAAAGCACGTTTCTTGTGCGAAGTTAAACGTTTGACGAAAATCTATTATGTTTTAAGAAAAAATAGCTACCTGGTAGACATATCCTAGTAATTTTGTTTTGCACAAAAAGGCTTAATACTAATCAAAATAATCATGTTTTGCAACCAATACAGCATAACATACAGCAGGTTCTTATAGATTTTACATAATTCTGGTTTAAAATTTCACTTTTAGAAAAATATTGTTCCTACCCCAAACTGAAACTGTCCCTTTACACGGAAGTCCATTGCGAAAATGCACGGTGATGGGATAAGTTTCACTTAGATTGACCAAAAAAGGCCGCGACTAAAGACAAAAAGTTTCTAAAAATTTCAATATTATGATAATGAATCCAGTGTTTTTTCTAATCATTACACTTGGATATGAAATATTCAACTGCTATTATAGTTTGCACGTGGTAACGTTCGTTAAATGTTCTTATTGAAAAACTAGAAATATCCTTAAGGTAACGGTCAGATCAAGGTCACAGGATGATCAAGACGTGGACATACCTTTTATCCATATTATTTAAAAAAATAATTTTTTGTAGTATATTTCTTAATTAAAAGTTACCATGCCAGAGATATTTTAACGCTGATATTTAATTCCATCAAATGCTACCATTGGGCGGTCCAGTAACTAGTGGTCAAGCATGACCACTGGGCGGCCCAGTAACTAGTGGTCAAGCATGACCACTGGGCGGCCCAGTAACTAGTGGTCAAGCATGACCACTGGGCGACCCAGTAGCTAGTGGTCAATCATGACAATTGGGCGGCCCAGTAACACGTGGTCAAGCCTGACAACAGATTGTGTTAAGTGTAATAACATTTTTGCACTTTTTATTCACGTAATTGTTCTCATAAAGATACCTTTTGGTTTCAGATATTGCAATATAGGAATAGAATGTGTTTGAGAGACTTGTTCACATATTTTAGTATTTAACAAAAAAATGTAATTACGTGTCTTAGCTCCTGAAACTAAATAATCTGGAATACTCTAAAACAAATATTATATAAAGACAATAAAAGGTAAATTAACAAAATGCCTTCGCCTGGACTCGAACCCGGGACGTTCGGAATCAACAATCTAATGCGCTAACCCATCGGCCATCCGGACTAACACGTTTGATAGTGTATTTTTAACATAATGTAAGTGATACGCGTGTTTTATTGTATCCATTTCGATTTATCCATCAACGCAATTTTTTTTTCTTAGTCACGAGTGTTAATTGGCTTGTTTGCATTTAATGTAAATATGTTTTTTTTTTGGGGGGGCTGGGCGTGATCTAGGACACAATAAATTGATAATTGTCAATTTGCCAATCTGTAAACAGGTCACTTTAATGCTTCAAGTTTAGATTGTATATAGTACATTTATTTAAAAACTGACAAAGTAATACAAAATACAAATTCTATTGTTCAAACAAACATGTAGCTGTATTTGAACATTGATTTGTCTACATGGATAAGTTGTGAAGCAAAAACACACATTTGTTTCCCGTGTTTGAATAAATATATTTAGGTTTCAATTAAATTAAACAAGGTTTGCAATGGCTGATATGAGACACTGGGCGACCACTCATTTCAAAAAGCGAATGGCAGCACCATTATTTGGTTCGTATTCAATGTCTATTTTGTTTATCGTAATGGACGTTTACGTAAAAAACTGTGTTTTGACAGATCATCTGACATTGTTTCAACAGTAGGTAAAGCAGATCAATTAATGTCCGAGCTAGAACCGTTTTGTTCAAATGCAGTACTCATGTTTCATGCCAAACACAAAAATGATTATTACTCTGAAAGCGAGATCAGTACATGAAAACGCATTATTGCTTTGCAAATGCAGTAAAGTAAAAGTCTGCTGATTCATAAAAAACATACTGTAAAATCATAATTATTTGTGCGACACTAATTTTCGTGGATTTAGTGGATAGACAAAACCACGAATTCAGGTGTCGACGAATGAATGCCACATCTGATACCATCCAGCGAGTCCACTTCTTAAGCTGTCTATGAGCAATTAAGACATCTGTGTAAAGAGCATATCGCGTGTGCAATAATGAATCCTAAATTAAATATTTACCATATAAAAATATATTTTAATCGAACTTTATCCATTTTTAAGGAAATCTAAAGTACTTTGCATTTGTCCTCGATTTTGACACTAGCCAAATATTTGAAACAAAGTGTACATTTTTTGAGATTGAGAATATAGCTGTTAATGCAGATACAGTTGACCTTATAATTACCCTGTGTTGTCCCTCAATACGCGATCGAAATTTTCATAAAGACCATTTTACATGTTGCATTTATAAAACGCGTGAAATAAAAGGGAAATGTTTGACAAATACACTTAAAAGGCGTACTGTAAATACAGAAAACGTTCATTAAAACTTACGGATTTTCGGATCTTTGCCAGTTTGTGCATTTCGCAGCATTCAGTTTTTCAGAATTGTAAGGTGGTGTACATTTAAGAGCTCATCGTGTGTATTTTTTTTGCTAAAACATACGGAAATTAGCTGCTTCGAACATAAAATTGTGTTTGTTTACAGTGATTCAGACAGAAATGAAGACATGATATCTTTAATACAACATTAATTTTAACATTTAATGAGGAGTAACATTATCTTTGGTTATTGTAATATGGTTTCAACAGTATTTAAAACTATACTTGTTTTGTTACATTATAGTTCAATGTTGTAAAGAAGCATTTTCAAGCACCGTATAATATTTACCACACAACATGAATATCTGCAATGAAATTGCTTGAAAGTTAAACACACATGTGTTTGGAATTGAAATAACAAGTTGCAGTCAAAAATATCGGAATTACGCTCAAACTTTCTGTGATGATACCTTGGTTTTGTAATTGTAATCGCCAGAAGAATTTTAGCTTAGAGTAACTTAGCATAATCATTTTATTTAAAACAGCTTGGTTTATTTATTTTATTTAATAATGAAAATTGAATACATGACGAAGGCATAGGTTGTTTAGATACTGAAATCCCGTTATACAATTGACGTACCCTATGGTAACTAATGATTAAATGCAACTTTTGCTTATATATGAATTATTACTAAAGCCTTACATTCAGAATTCATCATCACTGCTATAGAATGCATTATACGGATAACTTTGCTCGTAATTACCGCAATCCCTGTTAAATAACGTAACCTCAACAAAACCATTAAATGAAAAAAAGCAAAAATATTCAGTATTAATGGCTCAGTTCAGTTCAGAGTGTATTGGCTAATCGGCACATTTGCCTTTGGCCATTTACAATACGTTAAATTATTAGTTTTATTAGAATTGCTCCCGGAAGTGTGAATACTTTAGTGTGAATACTTTAATTAAATGGCAACTGCAGTAATTTCTGGTTACGACTGATTGAACTTCGTTCGGCTTGTAATTACAGCAACCCCTTTAGTTAATTTATGTTCCTCATCATATCCGTTAACTATATTAAAGTTATGAACATATATATGAATTACACCTTAACGATGTTCACCCAGGCTTGAGTTTATGCTTTAAAATGCATTTAATATTACTTTAAACTAAAATTAGATAGGGATTTCGGTAACAACTAACTAAAACAAAGGAGAGCACTCTCATAACTCCGATCGTGATTACCGAAATATCTTAATATAATAAACGTAGCTCAACGTTACACCTGAATACATGAAAATTATGCATGCATTTCACTTTAAGTGACTTTCATTGCTTTAATTTGCATTTTATGTTACATTAAACCTAAATAAGAAAGGGATTTCGGTAAATAAAAACTGAAAACAAGGAAGAGAACTCACATAATTCACATCGTTATTATCGAAATCTCTTTATATAATTAACACAGGTCAACATAACCCTTCAATAAATAAAGTTTATGGATACATTTTACCTTTAAATTACATTTAAAGCTCAAACATGCATTTCATATTAATTGTTTTACTAAAATAAATTGCGATTTCCCGGGATTTCGGGGGATTTCGGTAATTACGGGGATTTCTGTAATTCTACACACCGGAGAAAACCCGGAAGTAAACGCAGACGATTGCGTGACAGAAAATTAGTCCATCAGCCGTGAGTATAGGTATTCTATTTAAATATATATTTTTTTATTAAATTACTATCCTTAAAACAAAGTGGCCAGTAAAATTTCGAAGTGAAATTGCAATGTATTTTCCCGACCATCCTCATATTGATGTTTTGACAACGTGTAATTAAAAATGGTAACACTACATGTACATTCTCGGACACTGATGCCCCTTTCAAAATATGCGTTTATATTTATTATGTATTGTTGAAATATTTATTTGTTCATACCATTTAAAATTGTAAAATTTTGTTATATGTTGTTGCCACCGTACCGTAACTTTATTTACTGATAACTGTGTGTTTTGAATATTATTTCGCAAAATTTAAAGAATGAAACATATCTTTCCTTACTATTCGGCCAGAAGAGGTAACCCTCATGTGGTTTTATTGTTTTACCATAATTGTACTAAATCACACATGTCTTTTCATGCACATGGTCAAGGTGTATTGAAGCATAAACTCAATAAATACCATTTTCATTTATTGGAGTATACACTCAATAAATTGTATGACAATATTACTTAAATTACAACAACTGAGTACATATTATAGTACTTGACAGAAGCCAATATTGATCTGAAAGTAACATATCTTTAAAATTGCAACGTACCCTTTAAATAAACTTTTATCTGTTTATGCAGAGATGTCCAGCTCTAAAAAGGAATTGTGGGCCGACTTGGAGACCAAGTTTAATGCAAACAGAACGGGGACTGTCAGGACAGCCAGTGAGCGTGCAAAATAAAGGAAAATATTGTGGGGAAGCACCGAGAGATCTATAAAGATCACAAGCACCTGCTTACATTGACTGGTATCACTCTTTAAAATAATGTATTATTTTTATTTCTATTCATTTTTAAGTTAATATGTTTGCAGTGAAAATACTTATTCAATGCAAACATTTTTAATAACTGAACAGTATAGTTTGCACACAAAATCACTTTGTGTGAAGCAGATTGATCCTCATTTTGACCATCAACTGCATATATAAGCACACCGACAAGATATATATATTATATATATATGCAAATTGTATATAAGAAAGTGAATGTTATACAGCATGAATTTGCCATTTAAAAACATATTATCATACAGAAACTTAAAAAGGATAATACTAAGCATGTGTGTAAGTTTGATACATTTTAATTACTAATGGATTTTATTTTCAAGATTTGTTTGGCAAATGGATCTGTGAATACAATACAGCATTAATAAAAGCGTTGCTTAAACTAAATTGCTAATTTTAGTAATTGTGTATGCAAAATAAAACAATTCAGGCAGTGCTCCCTTTCAATCCAGATATAGCATCATTACAGAGGCTTTTATGTGTTCCATCGAGCAGCCTGGACACCTTCGTCGTCCATTTGGCAGACACTCGGTAAAAGTTACAGTCATGGTATTGTGATACATTTATGGAAGAAAAAGTTCAGTCGTTGGTGTAAAAAGTGTTTTTGTTATCATTTATCGATGTTTAGTTGAAATGATGCAAATTATGGCCAAAAATAACAACACAGGTTATATGACATATAACAAGGATAATAATATCACTTCAAGTATTCATTATAATGCACAAGTAAACAATTAATTCAGGACAAGTGTTAATACAAAATATGATAACAATTCAATTTAAAACAATAATATAATTACAAAATATGAACACTCAACAGTGACCATCCCCATGGATTGCATATAAACTAATAAGTATATTGATCACGTGAATAACGCGGGTAATGGACGTGATTTTGAACCTGGAGTAAAAATTAATAATTTACTCTTTTTTTGTGTTTTCCGTCTGTTATTAAGACGGTTCGATTCATTTATCATCCAGTGTGAATACTATGGAAATTCTGATTAAATTATGGGAAATAACAAAAATAACAAACGAAAAGAAAAAACAGCGTGACAATAGTGGTGATGCAGCGAGTAAGCAGTTTCGGAACAGAGGCCCGTATTGCGATTTAGACTTAAGTGTGAGTGAACTTTTAAATCAAACAAACGCAACTCTGTATAGTGATGATTACAACGTCAGTAGTGTATTTGTGTCTGACATTGATGAGAACAGTGCTAAAACAGAAATAACTACGACGATGGCAGACGGCGGTGTTAGAGAACCTACAATCTCAGATGTAATGAGAAGTTTACAGTCTATTAGTGACAGATTAGTGGCTGTAGACAATAAACTGTGTGCTCAGGCTTTACACGAGTAAAGGGTGGGCAGTTTTGAGAGGGAACTTGGAGCTTTTGGGTAGCGATAGATGAGAGGTTTGAGCGGGTCGAGGAGCGAGTGTCAAAACTAGAGGACAAACTGGACGGGGCGGACGTTTGAGCGGCTTTATTCACCAGCAAGGTGGACGAACTGGAGAAGGCGACAGACAGTCTGCGCGAGAAAGTGACGTATTTTAAGTCACAATCCATTCGCAACAACCTCATCTTTATGAATATTCCAGAGGATAACTCCAGCGGAAATGAGCCACCGAAGGTTCCGAAGAGAAAACTTAGGCAGCATTTGCAGGATGTCATTAAAGTGGCCAAGGACACCGCTGACAGTATACGCTTTGAGCGCGTGCATCGCTCGCCCGGTCATCCGGTTCATGGTAAAGTGCGCACTGTAGTGGCAAAATTCACATACTTTCAGGACAGTGCGCTAGTGTGCCGGAGATGGAAACACTTGTCTGGTACCAAATTCCATGTGTACGAACAATTACCACAGGAATTGATAGCAAAGCGCCGGAATCTGGTGCAAAAGATGAAGGCTGCTGGGGGCCAGGCGAAGCGTGCCTGGATAGCGTATCATACGCTATACATGGACGGCAAACCGCTTCGAGAGTAGGGACACGCCGGGGATGAGCTTTCCATTGTATCATGGACTGTGAATGGACTTTCCAGCGACAAGTAACAATGTACAGACTTTATAAATATGGTGTCGTGTCACGATATATGTTTCTTATACGAGTTATGGATAAATGCTAGAAGTAATCTTTCTCTTTACAGATATATAATTTTTAGAGAAAATTTCAAAACAGAAACGCTTAAAGGTGTAGTGGTGGGTTAGTTTTATATTACAGGGAAAATTTACAGGACGGTTTTAAATTACACGTAATAATCACGATACAATTATTTGGCTTAAATTAGACAAACATTTACTTAATCTTAAAGACGATATTTACTAATGTGTGAATTATGTATGGTGTGATGAGTCACCAGCATATAATATTGTTGATATTGATTTGTTTGATATTTTACAAAATGATATTTGTACCTATTGTACTTTAAGTGATGTATATGTTAATGATGATTTTAACAGTAGAGTTGGTAATAAACATGATTTTATAATGCATTATAAATTAAATGCTGATATTGATGATATATATTATGAACCCGATTGTACACCTGTTCGGGCCTCTGTAGATATATCTCACAACAATCATGGTATCAAACTAATCTACCTTTGTAGATCTTTAAATATTCGAATTGCTAACGGTCGTGTTGGCGATAGTAACACGTTTACACATTTATCTGGTAACGGATATTGAAGACAAATTCCATTTTGTTCTAATAGGTAAACAGTTGTCTGACTTGAGAAAAAAAATTGTTAAAAGATATTACATTGAAAATCCATTTGTTTTTAAATTTATTCAACAATAAAACGGAAATTATTAACTTGTGTAAATATATTAAGCAGGATCCGTTTATTAGAAATAGACTTACAGTCGTAAACATTCAATGAAAAGGTTAATTATCCTTATCTATTAATTAACCATAATGTTAAACATTTTCCTTTGCTATGTCATGTTCATTGTATATATTTTCTGTAAATATGTATTGTAGACGATGTACTTTGTGCAAGTCTTAAATAAACATATGTTCTGTTCATCTGTTATGTCTGTCATTACATGACATATTTTATTAAACGAATTCATGAAGAATGTTAGTAATTGAGACATAGACCTATTAACATGCTCGATTGTTCGGTTAATAGTCAACCACGCTAATCATCTGAACATGCAAACATGTAAACAACATACATGCAGTACCCTTTAAAATTACTACTACTTGTTTTCAATAAGAAACTGTAGTATAACTTGTTATTATTGTAAGCATAATGTCGAATTATAGCAACTAATTTAGGCATACTGCAGTCGCAATTTTACGATAATGCCGCATATTAAAACGATCCATATTTTTAAAATGTGATTGTTATGTCCAAATCATACCTATAACTTCTAAAAACTACGATTATTAGCTGATAGTGATATTGGGTGTTCTAACTGGCCTCTAAATTTTATTAAAAGAAATGCATGATTTTAGGCAACTCATGTGCATTAAAAATTGGTTAATAGTTGCTCAAATAAAACGAATGTATTAAGATTGCACTAGGTATCAAGTTATGTCAGCTCAATCGATAAAGCATCCTGATGTCTTTGCGAAACAAAGGCACACGTACACAATAGCACACCAATGTGACTTTATCGTCAGCCATGACATACAACAAATAACAAAGACTTATTATTTTATAACAGTACATACAGATATTTAATATTCATAAAGTGGGATACATTGGTCAACACAGCCAAACCCTTTATGTGCATATTTGTTCTACAGGAACGATACACTGAAGCCTAGAGTATTACACTTGGAAAACATGAGCCAATAATAATGAAATGTGTTAATTTAACCGTGTTGTTTGTAAACACAGGATACAAACTAATGTGCGATTCGTACATTCAATATTGTTTGTTATTAATGAATGATACAAATCAAACAAAAAAAGTAATACTGAGACAAACAGTATGTCCAACACAGAGCCTTAACGAAACATATATTGATTGACATGAGCAATTGGCCGTATTGTATGTAATACACGAATATGTGTCTCCATTAGCTTAACAGTGTATGTCCATGGGGTAGTTATAGCTGTACCAGTATCAGTGGTAGTTGTGTTGTTGTACTAGTTGTAGAAGTAGCAGTAGTTATCGTCGTCGTCGTTGTCGTCTTGGTAGTAGTAGTAGTAGTAGAAGTAGTAGTAGAAGTAGTAGTAGTAGTAGTAGTAGTAGTAGTAGTAGTAGTAGTAGTAGTAGTAGTAGTAGTAGTTGTTGTTGTAGTAGTAGTAGTAGTAATAATAATAGTAGTAGTAGTAGTAGTAGTAGTAGTAGTAGTAGTAGTAGTAGTAGTAGTAGTAGTAGTAGTAGTAGTATTAGTAGTAGTTGTAATAGTAGTAGTATCTGTTGTTGTTATGTTACTAGTTGTAGAATAATTGTAATAATCGCTATCGTTGTCTTACTAGAAATAGTAGAAGTAGTATTGATATTTGTAATAGCAGGGTTTGACATTAACTTTTGGGAAGTGGTGGTCCACAGGACCGGCTATATTGAAAGCCTATTTGTCCGTGACTGCATGAACTGGTCCCGATAATCATGCTACATTGAACTGCATAGTGCATACACAAGTTTAAAAAACAAAACTATTGTTAGAATTGAAATCGGAAGATATATCGAGACAGATGAAAAAACTAGTACTCAGAAAATAATATAACAAAATGTAATATGAAAATTGTTGCTTAAATAAAGATGATAAATCAAATTGTTGAACTTGACATAAATTTGACATCCATGCGTCTTCGTGTGCTAAGCATCGAAATGCACTAAGAGTTATTTTAAACATAATTATGTATCGTTATGTGATTGGGCTATCCTTTCCTTAACGTTTTGCAATCATTCCCACAATGCCGAAACTTAGATTTGAATTGTGTAATTGTTTTTTTTTTAATAGATATTCAATTTAAAACTTACTGTTATGAAAACAAAAACAATAATACATTATTGCTGTGTTGAAAAGAGAGTACGGTATTAAGCCAATGTAATACATTTTGGTTTTTAGTCAACGAAACATGTGAAAAAATTTAATTGACACTGTTAGTGTTGCACGTTATAATTTAAAACCAATATATTATTAGATCATTATTTTATGCAATACATGTTGTTTGATTAAATTTCTTCTAAGATAATAAAAGGTTGTAAAATGACGATGGTTAATTATTATACATGGAAATTGCTTCTCTAAAAGTGACCAACTTGCCAGTCAGATGTAATTTCTTAAGTCGAAATGGAATTAAGATGAATTTCCAACGTATAACACTTTGTTATAACACAATGATAATCACAAATAATAATTCACAAATTACACAGTTGTAACAGCTGGTCACCGGACCGGTCGTCCTTCAAAGACAACCGGTCCGAGCAAAACTTTACAGGCCACGGACCGACAGACACGCGTTAAGGTCGAACCCTATAATAGTCATTGATGTTTATAACATTGTAACAATAGCGCCAGTAGTAGCAGTAGTAGTAGTAGTAGTAGTAGTAGTAGTAGTAGTAGTAGTAGTAGTTGTTGTTGTTGTTGTTGATGTAGTAGTAGTAGTAGTAGAAGTAGATAAGTAGTAGTAGTAGTATTTGTATAAGTAGAAGTAGCAGTAGTAGAAGTAGTAGTAAAATAAGTAGTAGGAGTAGTAGAAGTAATAGTAGTAATAGTAGTAGTAGTAGTAGTAGTAGTAGTAGAAGTAGTAGAAGTAGTAGTAGTAGTAGTAGTAATAGTAGTAGTAGTAGTAGTAGTAGTAGTAGTAGTAGTAGTAGTAGTAGTAGTAGTAGTAGTAGTAGTAGTAGTAGTAGTAGTAATAGTAGTAGTAGTAGTTGTAGTAGCAGTGGTAGTAGATGTAGTTTTAGTGGTAGTAGTAGTGGTAGTAGTAGTAGTAGTAGTAGTAGTAGTAGTAGTATTAGTAGTAGTAGTAGTAGTAGTAGTAGTAGTAGTAGTAGTAGTAGTAGTAGTAGTAGTAGTAGTAGTAGTAGTAGTAGTTGTTGTTGTTGTAGTTGTAGTAGTAGTAGTAGTAGTAGTGGTAGTAGTAGTCGTATAAGTAGTAAAAGTGGTAGTAGTAATAGTTGTTGTCGTAGTGGTTGTTATTCGTGGTGTAATATCAGCAACATACGTAGCAGTATTAGTTGTTTTTGTTTTTTTAACAAATGCCATTAAAACACAAATCATACAGGTAAAGGCAACGTAGACAATTTTTAAGGTTTGCAAGATTACAAAATATTTGACTTGCTTCCCCTGTATAATGCATATAATTGAATTATGTGTGACAGGTTAAGTGCAGTTTTAACAGGAAGTTTTGTACAGCGTATTGATAAGATACCCTGTGCAAATAAACAAGCGTGTTATGTTTCATATTGAACCATTCATGGGATTTATGAAAGTTACGAGTCCTGACTAAGTATATAATTCAGTTTTAAAGCAACCATATCATTTAGTGGACTACGGCGTACATTTGATGTCAAACAACTAATATTAACACATTTTGAATAAAAAAGCATATACGAATATCGTTCACTATAATAGTAATACTCGAAACGTATATTGTCAACATAACAACTACCCGTTGTCATCACTTCATATTTTGTCTGTGTTGTGAATGTTTCGTTCAAATTATCAAAATTATGTACGACATTATGTTTTATTAATATAAGTAAATTTAACGAATAAATAAATCGTTTTATCTGTTTTGAACCTAATCGCCAACGGAAACAAACTGATTAGTGGACTTCATATAATCAGGTACTCAACACCTGTTCATGTGTCTGTATGTAACAGAGGTGCCTTCAACATAACTTATATTGTACAGTAATTGGTTATTCCATATTATGCAAACATGAAGTTGTTTAGTCCAAAAAAACACTTCATACTATGCCTACTATACGACATAACGATCTCGTATGTATGTATACTAATCACAAACAATGTGAAATAACGACTTAAAATGAAACAGCAAAGGTCAATGACGAATATAATCATGGTTTTACTTCGTGTAAGTTAGTGTTTTCGTACCGACTATTTAAAACTTCCTCTTTGCATCCACAAATAAATAAATCCTATTTGCACACCTACCGGTAACTCAGTGTGCGCTAAACAGATACCTGATCGTTAATGCAACTTGATATCAGGTTACGTTATTCCCAGCCGTTTGCAATCAATGCAAAGCTTTGCACAATTTCAAAAGTGTATACAATATTACAACCCGGCATGATTGGCTCTTAATACAGGAAGTTTGAACGAGTATTGGCTACAATTCATATTTTATAATCTATGAATTCCCGTCCTGTCGTGATGAAAATAGCGTACAAATGCCATGTTGTACAGACCAGAAAAGATAAAGTGCCATACTCTGGTTTGTCTTTGTGTAAACAAGCACACCGTTGTACAGTATTATTAAATAACACGTTTTTAAAACACTCCTCAACTTGTCTTTCTTTGTTTAACATCGAGATTATATGTTGTCATAGAATTTTCAGTATAACGATATAGAGGATATTTGTTTGTTTTGCAAGAATATCGATTTGTTTTAATTCACGAGAGATCATGTACGTTTTTATTTCATGAGCGGCCACGAGTGAAAATATATATCTTCCACAATCACGAGTTAATAATAAGTCGATATTCTAATGCTTTTTAACATTTTTGTTTTCATTTAATTGCTATATAATTCCGTTTTATTAGCTCATCTGAGCACAACGTGCTCATTGTGAGCTTAAAATATCGCTTTTGTCCGTCGTTCGTCGTGTGTCGCGTTTCGTGCGTCGTCTGTTGTGCGTCGTGAGAAAACATTTTCATTCAAAGAACATCTCCTCCTAAACCAATGAGAAGATTTTCACCAAACGTCAAAGTAATGCTCGTTACGTGACCCTTTTTTAAAATTGTTCGAATCGCTCCGGTCCGCTGCATATGTAGATCAAAGATTTAAGAACTGAAACCTTACACTATCTTCGTCAATAAAACCACAAGGATTGGAGCTTTTATATTTGAAGTGTGATATCGTCTTGTAGTCCTCTACAAAGATTGTGCAAATGATGCCCGTGGTGTTGAAAATGGCCAAGCCCCGGGGTCACATGTTTTATATAGACTTGTATAGCAAAATGACTTTTACAATCTTCTGTGAAACCACAAGGCCCAGAGGATTCATATTTGTTATGCAACATTGTACAGAGGCATTCTAAAAGAGATTGTTCCAATGATGACCCTGGGATCAAAACTGGCCACACCCCGGGCTTCACAATGCTTATATAGACTTAAATAGCAAACTGACTTTAACAATCGTCTTTCATGAAACCGCAAGGCTTGTTATAGGCAATTATGATGCCTTTAACTCAATACATAGACATAGGGCCATCGTGGCCCTTTTGTTGGAAAACATCGCCGGATTTTTTATATCGGGAACCAGTATAAAACAGTCAAATTATCAAAATGGTAATTTTTCACTGTTTTAAACAGTGAATTACCATTTTTATTTCAGCTATAAATTAGTGGAAAGCAGAAAGTAGAAAAGTCTTATTACGCAAACGTGTGTTTTCAATTATTTGTTATATATTATTTTAAGTTTTTGGTTCTTTTGGACTTCCTATTGCAACGTCTTTGTCTGTGTCCTAAATATGTTTTTATAGATGTATGGGGCGATGTTTACAAAGTTGAAGTGATTTAGAAAATTGCTCTTTCCATTTGGTTATACTGCCACGAGGGACGAAATCAATGTTGTAATTTAACTAAGTTAGTACACATTCACAATTCAGTTTGCAAGATAACGTTCGTTATGCTCATTCTTAAACTAAACTTTATTTATGGCATTGTAGGTATGCAAACCTTATCTGTAAATTATGACCCAATAATAT